>PVHY01001704.1:0-148119 GCA_004024945.1 Uropsilus gracilis
AGGGAGGGAGGGAGGGAAGGAAGGAGGGAAGGAAGGAAGGAAGGAGAATGAGAAGAGGGTCTATGGAAGTACTGGACAGTGTCTGATGAGGGAGGATGGTGGCCATGGGCTTGCCTGGTCATCTGGGGTGCTATCTCCCACACCAGCCTGCGCTGACTGGTCAGGCAGCTCTTGCTGCCACCCCCAGTCCCCTGTCCCCTCAGGCTGCTGCCCGGAGATGTCAGAAGCCATTGTGTGGTTCAGTACAGGGCCAAGCAGCAGCTGAGGCAGGAAGAAGCACTGAGGCTGCTGGCTGGGACTGCCCCCCTGCTCCCCGGCTGCAGGCCTGGGTGCCAGGGCTGGGGAAGCCAGGTCAGGCCAGCACAGAGCTGCTGGCAGGCCAGGCCCTCACATTCCCTCCTTTCCAATGGCCGCCCGGCATTGCTGGGGAAACAGGAGGGACCGGGCAGCCAGGAGCCCAGAGTGAGAAGTTCCCGGTGCCAGAGCCAGCTGCTGGCTGCCATCTGGGCGGGGGCAGTGCCAGATTCCCAAATCTGCCTTCCCTTTGGAAAAGGGGGAGAAAACTGTGCTGAGAAGATAGCTTCTCCTTCCGTCCTGAGGCTCTCCATTAAAAACCCAACAAAACCAGCCTTTGAAAAAGGCTGGGATGAGAAATGCCACGCTCTGGGCTGTGTCCAGAAGAGTCTGCCTCTCCTAGAGCCTTCCATCCAAGAAAAATCTCTCTTCCCCCTCAGTGTCTCTTGGTTACTTCATTTCACTTAGTGATAATCTTTACCTTTTAAAATGAAGCTAGATTGCTTGCAGAAATGCAATGCCGATGGCCTGTGCCCCTGTTCGCCATCACACAGGAATGGGACTCAGCCTCTGAGAGCCTTGATTATCTGTTTCCAGGGTTTGCTTTGTCTTGGTTGTATCTGTTCTTTTGTATCTTTATATGTCCTATAAGAGTGAAAACACCCAGTACTTGTCTTTTTCTTTCTGTATTATTTTGCTTGGTATCATCCTCTCTGGTTCCATCTACCTTGTTGCAAATGACATTTCATCTTTTGTATAGTTTAGTAGTATTCCACGGTGTACATAAACCCTATCTCCCTGATCCCGTCATCTGTCCTTGGATAATGAAGTTATTACCATACCATTTGGCTTTTGTGAATAGTGCTGCTGCATTTACTTGTTACCATTTCCTTGGTTTTCATGTCCTTCTACATCTTGACACCTTTCTACTCTAGAAAGCATGGACTCCACCCAGCCTCCCACTCTGGTTAGCAGAAAGTGGCAAGGACAGAAAAACTTGCACTTCAGGCTTGGCATCTGGGGTCTCTTTGGCTCCCCTGACTTTCCCGTCACTGTGGTTCGTATAATAGTTGCAGAAGGCAGGTGGAAGTTTGAGACATTCTTGGGCATGAAGTTCATTCACTGAAATATGGGGTGTGCTATCCCAGTCTGGGGCTTTAATATTTTGCCTGCTATAAATACAGCTCACATCATCCGAACTCACAGAAACAATACCATCCTATTTGTCTGTCTCCTAAATCCTTTCACAATCATGATAAACACACACACTTGCAGCTAGCCCAAGGCTGAGCCTACAGCGAGTTCTCATTAGCTGTTGAATTTGAATGTGAGTGATCTCACTGGACCCTCCTGACATGCCTGGGACATACAGGGTCAGCATGGCCAGTTCCAGCCCAGAGGCCCAGCAGAGGTCAATGGCTAGCCCCAGCTGACATGGGAAGAGGCGGAGCTAGACAGAAGCTGGGACTCCTGACTCTCAATCAGAGCTCTCCCCAAAAGTCAAATTGCCAGTGGAAACAATGAACCTCGGCGTCCTTGGGAGGATGCTCACCAAAGCGCTGGAAGTGAGATCAGAAGGCCCCCAGTGGACAAGAAGGAAACATAACTAACTGGTGAAGAGACAGGGCTTGAATGTTGGTGCTTGCTATCTCTGCCCATGTGCTGGCCGAAAGGTTCACAGGTCTCCTTGAGCCCATGAAAATGGGTAAGATCCTTCTCACCAGGGAGCTATGAGCCCCAGTGGGTGACCTAGGACCCCTGTCTCAGGGTCCACCTTAACCAGGTACTCCTGTGTGACTGTATGTCTTGTTATTTCCACCATTTTCCTGTGCAATGGTGGCTTCTGCTCTCCCACCAGGAGGCACTGCCTGGGTTCCCAGGACCAGCCTGTGTATCTTGGTGCCCACAGGGAAAGCGGAAGGAACCCATGCTTCCCATGCAGGACTGTCCCTGTGTGAGACCTGCGGTGGCCTCCAGTACATTCTTGCATCTGTCTGTCGGATGTGGACCCTCTTCCAGGCCTCAGACTCTACTTTACAAATATTGAATGACTCCACCTGTATGTCAGACTCATGAGACAGGAGCTGCTATTTTTACTGAGAGAACACCAGAGGCACAGAGATGTCCGGTCACACCCGGGAATCAGCAGAGCCAAGGTCCAAACCCTGGGCCCTGGTTTTAACAAGCATGTGCCTCCAAATAGAGAACGGCGTGGATTTGCTGGAAAGGGCTTCCTGAATCTCGCTCCGAACCTCCCCTCTCCTTTAGAAGATCCTCTCACATCTAGTGGGGCTCACACATACCCTTGCCTGGGGTCTCACAGGTCCCAGGAAGTCATCCAGGCGGCCCTCACTGACCCACTTTATGGAGCAAGAGGCAGAAGCTCAGGGGAGCCACTGCTGTCACCTGGGGTCAGTGAGTGAAGGCATCTGGAGGGGCTACTCAGACTTTCCCAGTTTTGCCTAGTCCCCAGGCTCTGTGAGGACCCTGGACTGGAACTTTCTGGGCCAGGTCGAGTTTGGCCACACAGAGGACGGACCGTCCTCCTCAGGAGCCCAGCTCCAAGCACACAGCTCACGTGAAGCCCTCACAGGGGACCATGCTGTTGATTTTTTACAAAATAAAACAACGTGTGAATTATATCGCTTTATCTCCTCAATCCAGAGGGGAAAAAAAGGACAAAATCTGTTCTCCCAGTGGGACAGCCACCTGATTAGATGTCATAAAACACAGTCATCCTTTAGTTAGTAATGGCTGGAATGCCTCCGACCCACAGTTACTGGAAAGAAAAAAAAAAAAAAAAACCAACTACAGATAAACTCCCTAGGGCTTCAGATCCGTTTTGCAATAAGCCGTGTTATGAAGGAAACCTGGCCCCAAAAGATAGTTTGAATGCAAAATAAAGATAGTTCACATGCTTTGAAGCAGACACAGGGCTCCTGTGGAAGAATCATATTTTTGGAGGATCATTATATCTCCAGCTTCAGACTTTATTTGGGTCCCACCGTTCTTTTATACAGCTCCTATTTTTAGTCATCTGAGGCGCCATGTCCCGCCAGGCAGGGGCCTCAGCAGGGCAAGTGTGGGCAGGAGGAGCCGGGAGGGTTCTCGAGGCTGCAGTGTCAAGGAGCAGGGAGGGCCCTAGGCAGGCCAGGACATCTCAGGGGAAAGATGAGGGGAGCACCAGGGGCTTAGGGAGCAGGATTCCAGGGACCAGGGAACATTGCTCCCAGAAGAGACTGGAATATGACAGATAAAGCAGAAGTGGCAAGGGCCTGGTTTCTCTGTCCACCCTGCTGCAAACAATGGGTAGGGCTGAGTGACAAACAGCAGACTAGAGCCACAGGCTGATCCACACAAGGCAGCGGTGGACAACACCTTGAGTGAGGCATCCGACACAGTCATGCTCACAGAATCCAAGTGTGGGTAGTGGTTAAGGGGGTTTGGTGGAATGAGATGTCGAAGCTACAGAAAAGGAAGCTACCTTTCACACCAAGCCCAAAGGTAATAGAACGGTGCTGGACATGGGACACTGTTAAGAGAGCAGTTCAGGAGTTCTTACCACAATCAAAAAGCCTTAAAGACAATGCAAGGATTGGAGCTGAAAAGCCTCGGAATTTGACCCTGGAAGGTCAATACCCCAGTCTCATTAATGCACCGGTAGCCATTAAAATCTATCCTTAAAGAAAACCGCAATCCTCACTTACATTCGTTTATGCTCGCTCTCATCTGGAAGAGGCAGGAAAGAAATCAGTGTCTCCCAAGTGCAGATCAGCCAGGGGTGTGGAGTTCTCCATTTGCCTAGATTTTAGACTGACTCTCTATCGCTGTAACTTCCTAGGTGTTGGATGAAAAGGTAGCCAGAGAATCCCTTCCGACTCCCAGCTACTTCCCACCATTTCATCCTTGTTTGGCATTTTTCATTTTGTGTCTTTCAAAAATGTAACACAAGGAAACGCCACGACACAGAGAAAGGACTCAGACAAAAATTCTGGGAGATGGACTTGAGCGGATCCCATCACCCAGCCGTCTTTATTTCCACATAGAACAGGCTGGCCTTTCTTCTCTGCGGAGTTCTCCCCTGCTCCCCACACCCCTCTCCTGCCCTTTGTGCCATCAATACACCTCTACCTTTGTTTCCTGTGTCTTTTTCTTTCTGGTCCTTGTGGTCAAAGGAGGCCTCTGGAGAAACAGGGAGGAGCAGGCCCCAGGCAATTCATATCATGGCAGGAGAGGCTGGGAAGACTCTCATGGACAGTAGCTGAAGCAGGAGGTGGGGTCCCCTGGGAGTCTTGTTCTGGGAATCAGATCTTGGAGATTCTCCTGCATTGGTCCAGCCCTTTATAAAGGAAAACACAAAGGGAATTCAAGGAGAAGACCCTGCCTATCAAATAGAGTAAGAAGAGAAATGCAATAGGAGCTGAAGAAACTGAATGGCTGTGATGCCCAGCCCCTGGACAAGAGTGGCTACACTGGCAGCTCAGGGTCCAGCTGGTGATACTATCCCTCAGATAAAAAGAAAAGAAGATGAACATTAAGCCATTCTGAGTCCTAGGGGGCTGTCCCAGGCAGTGGGGAAAGGCCAGTGGCATCCTTTCCTAAAAGTGAAGCCACTCTGTCACATCCAGGAATGGCAACTGACCAATCACCATCAACAAACTTTCCACCAATCAGAATTGCAGTAACTCTGACTCTCTTATTTTCATAAAATAGATCTAGCACTGCCCCTCTGGCCTATATAAGCAGCTCCCCACAGAGCTTCTGGGGCATTCCATTCAGGTGAACCTCCAGTCTGTGTCCCCAAGATTGTAGTTCTGAGGTCCCAAATAAATGCTATATATTCACCAGGATTCAGTATCATGGTTGATATCACTCATTGCATTACTGAGGCACAAAAAACAAATTTTTCCATTTACTTGTCTGAGTATTCATGTGCATTCTGGGTTCTTATCCAAGGGTGATGACAGATTCTTAGGGGTTGACACTATTCCTTACTATATGTGGAGTCCCTTAGGCATGAAGTGAATGTATTACCATCCCAGTCATCATATGCAACAAATGCCCATGATCCTGCATGGTCCCAAAGCTTCAGCAGGACTTTCCCACTGAAAGAGATTCACTTTGTTGAAAAAAGTGCTGGTCCTCGTGCATCTTAGGGTCAGCTGGTGCCTGTGTTGGACCTGTGGCTGCTTTTGGGTTCAGAGAGAGGGAGAAACACAGCCATGGCGAAGAGAACTGATAAAAGGAGGCACAATCGTGTTCTTTATTTATCAATGGGTGTTCTATCATGTGGCTTTCTCCTTCATCTTCCCCTTGAATTTTCCTGGGTTGGATCTGTGCTAAAGCCCAGAATCTTGTTTTAGAAGGTCACAGGCAAAGGTAGGTGTGAGTGACATGGGGGCACACTTGAAGATGAGCCTTAACAAGTTAGGTGCAAAATACATACATGTACTCAGAGGTTCAGAGTGAAGAAAATCATTGGGTCCTGGGTGGGTAATCAGGATAGACTTCCTGAAAGAAACAAATTTTGGACAAACTTTCACAGGAGCTAGATATAAGTCATGGAAATACAAAGGTGCTGTGTCACTTCACAGGCAATTACAGAAATGGGTCCTGACTTTAACTTGAGATATAGACATATAAGATGCCCTTGGGAGCTAAGCAAGCCTGAGGGTATCATAGAGAGAAACAGGGTACTTCATACCACACACCCTCACACACAACTAGATCCACCAGAGTCCCTTGCTCTCACTGAGACATGGGACCAGATCGTTCATTAGCATTAAAACCACATCACTGGCAAAGCAGAAAAAAAAATCAAATTTATAACATGTTAGACATTTTTAGTGGAAAATGCAAATAGCTATCAGAGAAGTCTGGGCACCTATCCCTTGAAACCTTAATTCCAGGGTGTGGCTCTTTACAGAGAAAGGCTACTCCATCTACAGCAACATCTAAAGCCACCTTGTCAAGGTCAAATGGAGGCTCCAAGGACACAATGTAACTCAGCAACTAAGAAATACCGTTAAGTGATGGGATAGGGGTAGACATATATTCATGAAACTATGTCATCTTCATGCTTCTCTGAAAATATCAACTAAAATGGCATATTATCTCTATCTACCCTAATTTACAATATCATACCTACCCTAATTTACAAAATTTAGAAAGATATGGTTCAGATAGTTGTTGGAAAAATGGATCCTTTGTTACAGTGGCCAGGGATTACAATTTGGAACACAAGACCCACAGGGGGCCAGTCCACCAAGTTCACACCAAATGGGCCAGCCCTAAGTGGTGGGATACTCAGGATGTCCCCCTTGAAACTGATGGGGTGTTCAGGGGGGATCCCCCTTGAAACTGGTGCATAGAGATGGCTGTGTAAGGGCTTCCATCATATTGTTCATTAAAATAGTGAATACAGAAATGCCTAGCAAAAGGAGATGATGAAAGTTTGGGGTTGATCCAGTGAAATATCAGGCCATTGTGATGAATTTGTCTCATTCATGACAATGTCTTGTCATGCACAAAAGAATTGTCCACTTGGGAAGCAAATCCCATACAGTCAATAACCTGATACTCTTTGTAGGAAAAAACAAGTCAGTATGCTTGGTCACATGCCAGATGAGGACATTTTGGTCCAGTGTAGATGACACATACAAGGTCCCTGAGTTCAGCCTGGATATGTTTAGTAGCTGTACCCTCTCAGTCAGTGCAAACACCCTCTCTGGCATTCACACTGATAAAGTAGCCTAAGGAAGGAGCACTTCTTAGATTGTGGCAAGAGGCACAGCTGTGTAAGCTATACCTACAATGGGTTGTTTGACTGTTAAATGTTTTCTAGAAAAATGCCTAGTTTAAAACAGACGCGCAGTCAGTATGTGTTCATTCATCCTCACATCAGCATCTGCTCTAAGACTTACTGTGACTTCTACTGAGCTTCAAGGAAGCACAGAAAGGGCAAGTCACATAATCCAAGAGGACTAGCCACAAAGCTGGAATTCAGAATCTGAGTCCCTGAGCCTGAATTCAGAGTCTTCACTCAGAGATTTTCTTCCACATGTGTAGAGAAAAATCTAGAAGGATGTTCACCAGCAGCAGGTTGGGCGGCTCTGAGCATAGATTCCTCAGGGTTGTATTTTCCACTCTGACTTGAGAGTTTTCTAATTTCTCTGCAGTGCAGATGTAAAAATTAATTTTAAATGTATATAAATATCACCTTTAAGGAATTCTTTAATGGATGCTTTCTCTGACCAAAAGCATAGGGAAAGCACAGCTGGGGAGAGGAATTTTCATGGTCAGGGGCAATGTGGAACAAGGGGGATGATGCCCACCCCCAGATTCAAGGACTTTATTGAAAGATAGGTTTTTCATTTCCTAAAATGAGATTGAAAGTTATAGACCCTACCAGACCCTCCATGTCCCATTCATTCTTTCCCATGTTCTTCAACCCAGAATTCCAGGACATCTTCATGGCAGCTTCCTCCAGCTGGGAAGATGCATGGTGACCCAGAGTGGGGATGGCCCCCAGGGTCAGTCATTCAGTCAGCAGCCATATCTGGAGCTCTCACTCTGTGCTGGACATGGGGTGGGCAAGCGGATCACCACTTGAATGAAATACTCCTCTTCCAAGAAACTCGAGATTGTTCTGGAGGTAGGCAGACAGAAAATGTATAATTGGGGTGGATGGAACCAATAGCCGGGCATTGGAGCAGAATGGAGGGAGGGCCCCGGTGCCTACGCCACCTCGTATGTACCTCCATCAGAGGCTCGTTTCATCCTCCACATTAATCTCTCACCCACCACATGCTGACCCATGTCTGTGAGCTTCTGGGGGCCTGGTGATGAGTCTCCACCATGCTGTCTCCAGGCCAGGCACCAATGAGGCTGTCTTGTCAGTGGTCTTGTCAGCTGGGTATCTCTGTGGGCACACTGCTCTCTCGGCAACCCCTCAGATCAGTCCTTGGAGGATCAGGCCAAGGGGGACACTACATCAAGAAGAGAGAGCCCCGAACACTCCCTGGCTCACATGCGTCAAGCAGGTGAGCAGGAAGAGGGAGGAGGAAAGAGGAGACACTCCCTTAAGCATGAGAGGGGTTAAAAAGCAGCTGATTTTTTTTTTTTACCCTAATAGACATGATTGTATCAGAGATGATCAGGGATCAGGAAGGGTCTTTCTGCCATGCTAACTTCAAGTTTTGTCTTGCAAGCTCTGAAGACTCCAAACAAAGAGGACATGTGGCCAGCTGGTGACAGGATGATCATAATAGCATATGAAGGTGGAGGGAAGGCACAAAGGGCCGGCAGAATAGCAAAGTGCAAGAAAAGCCCCAGGAGGCAAGGAGAACTTGGCTAAAGACAGGGGCATCAAGGGCAGGGAGAAAAAGACACCTGATATTACTTTTCCCTGAGCAACTGGAAATCCTCCCCAGCAAGCCAAGGAGTGGGGAGCTGACACTCGAGAGTGAAGAGGCAGAACCAGTCTTAAGGATGGAGCCCCAGCGCTTGCTCAGCAGTGCGGTCCCCCTGGACTTCACACCCCACCGGTGCCTCAAACGCACCCTCCCCAGGCATGAGGAAGACATCCAGGCAGCCAGAGAAACTCAGGAGCAGCAGGGGGGTGGGGGGGCAGCGTGCTGCCGAGCCCAGCATCTGTGTCGAGCAGCTGCCAGGCGCTCTCCATGTGTTCCCGCAGCTGTTGGCGCGCTGGCGGTGGCGGGCAGCACAGGAGGGTGAAAAGAACCTTCGACAACAGGCTCTGTGTGCCAGGCAGGTAGGTGGCCTCCTGGGGGTCCAAGGAGGGGCTGCTACCCTCAGAATGTGGTCACACTGAGCCCTGAGGTGACCCAACTGCTCCTGGGATGCAGAGCCCTATACCTGTCCCCTCACCTGAGCCAGGGGATCCCTGGGGAGTAAGACTGGACCTGCCTCCCCAACTCCCCTTTGTTTTCAAGGCTCAGTTCCACCTGTGCAGGTGCAGCATGAAACACCACTCTGCTCACATCTGAGAGTCGAAGTCAAGTTCACGACTCCTCATACCCAATCACGGGAAGAATGGCCCAGCGTCAGCTTCAGTCAGCTCTTGGAATGAGCTCATTTGCTCTCCAAAAAGGGAGCTGTGGTAAAAGCTGTGTGGGTCAGCAAGTGGCCCACCCTTTGCTTCGGAGGCTTGTTAAGACCCTACAAGTATAGAACAGGCCCAAGGTGTGGCAGGGAGGGCGGTGCAGAGGCTGGACTGCGCCCCCCCCCACTTTGGTGGCATTGCTCCTTCCAACCAAGCTCCCCTGCAATCCACATGGCAGAGGGAATACTCACTCCTCTGTCGCTGCCGGCCCCCAGGGGTTGGCTGTGTCCGCCTGTTGCAACTGGCTGGTGTCCTTGGGAGGCAGTCGTTCATGGCAAGGTCTCACTGACCTCCTCAAAGTGTCTGGCCTGTGTCACCTCCTCCAGGGCCAGGACAAGCTCCCCCAGAGGCTGTAGCTATAGGGAGGTATTAGAGAGATGAAGTCATTTCAAAACAAGTGCCTGGTGGGCTGAGTGGCCAGAGGGCAGACAGTACACAGGTAGAAAAGGAAAATAAGGGAAAGATTCTCAGCTCTTGAAAGCAAGCCCTTCTGAGATGGGGGTTTGTGGCTAACATGGGGCTGGAAGGAATTTGGGATTTGGATTGGGCTTCCATCATTGTTGTCAGGGAAACAAAATCCCTGGGTCCAAAACTCTGCCTTTCATGTATAAAATGTAGCTGATATAATAACGGCATCTGCAGGGTTCTTCTGGAGATTAAGAGGTAATCCAGCAAGGTACCTGGCATAGAATGTGCTCAGTAGATGTTGGTGTTATTTCACTTCCTTTTTTACCTAGTAAGGGATTGGTATCCCTCCTGCGAGCCTCTTCATTTTCCACATGTGGCATCCAGGATCCCTAGTTGCAAGCAACAGAAAGACCCTCTGGACATGGATGATCTGTGGATAGTTAAACCAAGAACTTTATTGAAAGGTAGTTCGCAGAATCACTAGAAAAACTGGAGAACGAGGAAACATGGGCATGGACCACGGTGCATGGGAAGCCAGGACCATAGGCAAGGTTACGATAAAGAGGCACTGGTGACCAGCTGCCAGGGGTGCAGGACAAGACTCATGGTCACAGGAGACAGTACCCACAGCTGCCAGCTGGAGTACCTCTTCTCTTCACTCCAGAGAAGTGCCTGGGAGGGATACCCCACAGCAGGCGGAGGCCACACCCACACCCTTACTGCCAGTGAAGGGGCGAGCTGACTTCTGGGAGTTCACCCCTTGCAATGAAGGACAAGCCAGGCCGCCCCCCCAAAACTCCTGTGCAAGGATCATGTCCACTCACTGGAAAGGGGTTCAGACACTGGGTGCCAACTGTGGAACACTCCGTACAGGCTCCATTCCCCTACCCTTGCCTCCCCTTGGGTCTCCAAGCCCAGAGCACCCTGACCTGGATGTCCACAAACCAGGCTATTCCTACATGTCTGGGACTCATTGACCATCAGGTCCCAGAGCAGATGATGCTCTTACCCATCTTCCTTCACCCCTGCCATTGCCCTTCCCCACACAAGTCCCATCAACACTGCATGCTCTCATAGGTGTCCATGGGGTCCCGGGGCTGGATGCAGCACCTGAGTGCTTGTGGCATTCGAGTCACATTGTCTTAGAGCACCTTCTAGCACCTTCTGTACACACTGAATTTGAATCAATATGAACAAAACCAGAGTCATCAGAGACACCTGGAGCTAGCTCATGCATGGCAAGGGCCCCAGTCCAGCTCTAGAGCTTCCAGAGGAAGGCCTGAAAATCTGCATTTCCAACAAGGTTCAGGTAATTCTGACACCTTTTCATGATGCCTCTGGCCCAAGAACCACAGGTGGAGATCTATCCGATCCAAATCTTCAAGCCCGAACCAATTGTCCTCAAGGACAGGCTCCTCTCCCCATCAGGGACAGGAGGTTGTCACAACTACAGGTGGAGTCTCCACAGCACAGGCCCACAGCAGAGTGCTGTCTGGCCCCAATCCCAATAGTTTTGTGACTACTGAGGAAGCCTGGTGTTGATGCTAAGACCCGTCCATACCCCACCAGCCTCGAAGCCTGTAGCACCTGCTCACCGAACTTCATGACAATGAATCATTTCACTGAAAACTGTGGCTGTAGTTTTTCAACCTAAATCTGTAAACAAGTCTGAGAAGTGCAGGGAGGCCAGGAGTCAACATGTCAGACTGGGAGCGGCCATAAAAGCACCAGACTCTCGGTAGCTGTCCCCTGAGCCCATGGGAACCCTTACTGCATTCCTTGAGACCAACTCCTGTTTCCTGATGGTCTCTCTCCACTCCAGTTCCACCACCTAACCCCAGTCTTCAGGTCTCACCCCCAGAGAGTCACCACCCCAACACATGGCCTCACACAGGATGGTGTCGTCCAACTGCTCTTGCAGCCAGCATGACTGCCTGGAGCCAGGTCAAGGACTGAGGATGGACCAGGGGGATGACAAGTCCCCTCTCCTGCCACCCCCACTGCTGTTTGTAAGATGAGCGTGGGCCGTACCACTTGGATGAAGCAGACGAAGACAGAACAAGAAAAAGCAGGAACCAGTGCCTGGAAAACCCCAAAGAGAAAGCTGCCACCTGGGCTCCAGGCTGTTCCATGGGGACATTTGCATCTTATCTCAGCCACAATTCTTGAGTGTCTCTGTTACTTGCAGCCAAATGCATCTCCCAGCAGACTACACTGATGGAGCCTGTGACCCAGTGCTGTTCTCACTCCTGACCCCAGAGGCGAAGACGCTACCTGTGAGGATTCAGCTGTTTCCCTGTGAACCTGCTTCTTCCCTCAACCTTCCCCCACTCCATGGTCCTGTAGATTCCTCTAGGCCCCACCCCAGAAAAAGCCCTGGTTTTACTGCCCAGAAATTCCCACAGGAAGGATGCGCCTGTGTGCCTGTGGTGACAAGCTGAGGATGTTTTGCTAAGAAGGAAAACGGAGGAGTTAGACTAAAAATGTGGAGTCCCTGAAAACCCACAAACCTCCCAAATGTACTTGCAGCGACCCACGAGACCCACACCCACCACCCCTCTCAGTATGAGCAATTGACCTGACCAGCTCAGGACACCTGAGAAGAGAACCTCCAGGGGGGGTCCTTTGGGGAGCAGTCCCTGTTGTCCAGCACCAGTGTGTCCCACACAGTTCTGGGGTCCAGCCCGGGAAAGGGCAGGAGGGGCGTGCTCTGTGTCAGAAGGAAACGGTGCTCCTCCTCACACTTGAGAAATATCTTCCATGTCCCTGACTGGTGGATACCAGTTTATCTGTGGCCACTTTTCATGTTGGGGTCTGGTAGAGTGGACAGTCCACTATTGCTTCCATGTGCCCCCAAGCAAAGCTTTGTATCCTTCTCAAGCCCACAGCTTTGGTGGTGGGAGTTGCTGCCCAGTGATGTAGCAGCTCTAGGGCCAAGGCCTGCTGGTCCCTGCTGTCCCACCAAGTCACAACCCCTGCTGGTCACTTTTAGCAACGAAGTGCAAACGAATAAAAGCAGTTACCAACAGTTGGTTTTGACACCAGATTTCTCTTTCTCTTCCCTTTGAAATAAAGAGCAAACAAGCACAAAAAAGAAACAAGATGGAGCCTTTGTGTTTATTTTTGTCGGGTTTTTTTCCTTTCTGTCCACCTCCTGCAGGAGGCCCGGAAGGTCTCGAGATAAGCGTTTTCCACTCATATCCCAGTACTGAAGGTATTTGGAGATGATAAGAAATGCACGTTTTTTGTTCTCCCTTTTCATTTGTGGTCCTCTTGACAAGATGCCCAGAATAAAGCTTCTGGAGCAGGCAGAGGCAGGGCCTAGCGCTCCCAGACCCATGTTGAGGGCACTGCCTATGAGGTTTCTGCTCCCCACCATGTTCAGCGGTGGACTGATGGGCCAGACCTGGTTTCTTCATGAAAATGCACACAGTCTCACTTACCTGTCAGGTAAGTCACTCCCCTGGGCTGGTAGGGAGAGAAAGGTGCCTTTCTCATGGGAAAAGAGCACAGGGAGGAAGGACCCAGCACCCCCCCCCCCCGCCCCAGGGTCACCACAGAGCTGAGGAAGCCGAGGGGGGTGCCTTCACTTCTGATCCTCTACAGTGAAAGGGGACAGATCCCCAAGTTCATTGGATGGCCAAGCTCAGACCAGCACATTGGCGCCAGGTTGCTTTGGGGAAAGTAGGCCTTGCCCAGCGGCCCCGACCCCTCCCAGCCCACATCCTTGGCTGGAGGTAATCCTGCCAACACCCTCCTGCTCAGTCCTTGTAGCCGATGGATCACCCACCCAATTCCCCTCACAAAAGACATGTCAGTGAGTTCTCCCCAAGTCCTCCCCAGTTCAACCCATAAGAGTGGGGCTACCCTTGTCTCAGCTTCCTTATTTATCACACCCCCTCCTCCTAGTGGACACTAGAGAGCAATTCCAGAACAAAACTTTTTATCACTCTCATTAATAGCATATGGTTGAAAACATTGTCCATGTCATTTCAGTCTCTTAAAATTAATACATACATGCACAATCTCACACATGCACACACTCAGTCATAAGAGTTTGGGAGGAGGAATTCCTAATTAAGACATTCTTCCCTTAAGGTCAATATTGTCAATATAATTTTTTATTGTGGTATAACTGATATATTACATTGGATTCATTAGATATTTGCATATATTGCTCAGATATTCATATACAATGCAAATGATCACCACAATAAGTTTGCTGAACCTCTTTGAACATACATAATTATAAATATTTTTTCTTGTGATGAGAACTTTTAAGATTACTCTCTTAGCAATTCTTAATAGTATTGACTGTCATCACCCTACTGTCCCTTGCATACCCTTCACTTACTGTATCATTGGAAGTTGGTGCTTTTTAAAAATATTTATTTATTTTATATCATTTTGTATCCTGGGTTTCTCCACCTACTTGTAACCCATGAAATATTATATTAGTTTTAATCTTCTGTGCTCATCCCATCCCCAATATCCTACCCCACTCTTGCTCTATACTTCTACTGACAGTTTTAAATGTTTCTTGTTCATTTGTTTGTTTATTGTTCCTATATCCTTCATATAAGTGAGACCATCCTGTATTTCTCTTTTATTTTCTGACTTTTTTCTGCTAACATGATTTCTTCTAGCTCCATGCATGTTGTCACAAATGACATAAGTTTGTCTTTTTTGATTGATGAATAATATTCCATTGTGTACATATACCACAGCTTTCTGATTCATTTATCTGTTTTGGGACATTTGGGTTGTTTCCATATCCTGGCTATTGTAAATAGTGCTGCAACAAACAGCCAAGTACAGATGTCCTTTTGAATTGGTGTTTTTGTATTCTTTGGGTAGATTCCCAGAAGTGGGATTGCTGGATCGAATGGTAATTCCATTTTCAATAATTTAAGGGTCCTCCACACAGCTTTGCATAGTGGCTGGAAATTGGTGCCTTTTGACCCCTTCACGCACCCCTAGACCTTCCTCAGACAACCCCAATCTGTTCTCTGGACCTATTTTCAGAATCCACATGTAGGTGACATCACAGGGGACTTGTCTTTCTCTCTCTGACTTATTTCTCCCAGCAAGATACCCCCAGAGTCCATCAGTGTTGTCACAAATGGCAAGAGTTCTTTTCATGCCTAAATGACTTATATATGTACCTGTACAGAGACAGGTACAGGTGCAGGTTTACAGATCCATGGCCACATTTCCTTTCTCTGTTCACCCATTCACAAACATTTGGTCTGTCTCACATACTGGCTGCTGTATCCTTCTGAGTCAGAATTTTCATTTTCTTTGGATAAATATCTAGGAGTGAGATGACTAGTTCATCTTGTAGTTCTGCTTTTAATTTGGGGGAGGGGAGAATTCCATGTGTAATTTTTCTTACAAATCATATCAATAAATTGTTTCTTCCTTTATGATTTGGTCATCAGGAAATTCAAAGCCAGATTATGGTTCGATGTCAGTTGAACAGATTAAGACATTAAAACTGGTATGTCTGCAAACTCTCCTTCCTTTGAAACTCCTGTGACACACACCTGCCTCAGCCCTCAGTCCTATTTATATTCTCAACACTGCGCTGTTGGCTTTCCAGTTTGTGACAGACTAGTTATTCTTGCAGTAAATCATAAATGCCAGAGATAAATAAAATTCATCCTCTATTTTCCTCAATAAATTTCCAATAAAATAATTCAAAATTTTATTAAAATATTCAATAAATGTGTGTAATCTGGACTTTTACATTTTAGAATAAGAATATAAAATTTAACTTATCAATTTCTAAATACTTTAGTTTTTATCTGCCCTATGATCAGATGTGTACAATTAGAATGTTGTGTTGTAAATATTCTTTTTAAGTTAAGGTTGCTGACTCACCATTCATCAATTATGTACATCTATTTTCCAACAGTGATTTATTTAGTCTTATTTTCTTTTATCACTAAGCTATTTAATATTAAAAGTAGCATTAGAAAAATGAAACGTTTGACACAGGTTAACTCGATTTCCGTGTTACAAACGTATTCTGGAGTTAATGCTTCATTTTGACACTTTCCAAGCCATCTGAAAAATGTAGGCAGCTGGTAAGTTTTGACCAAAGATTCTCACTATGAAGCCTCCAAAGACCTGTCAGTCAGTTGGCATCTGCAGATGATTTTTTTCTCCCTTCCACCCCTTTGTCTCCTGAGATTGGAGATGTTTGTGATTCTTGTTTTGGTTACTGTTTTCTCCCAGAAATATCAACTGTTGCTGTCATTCTTCCCAAAGTAGTTTCTCTCATTTTTGGGTCCTATAACCCAAGCATATTCCTTGCAAATTATTTTTCAACAACCTAACATGCCACCAATGAATCACTGGTCACGGATTTGACCTTTAATGTCAGATGAAAAAGAGACAGTACAGGAGGCCATTTTACTTCTGAACCTTCTTCAAACTTCTTCTTTGATATACAGAGCCAGGAGAAACAGGTGAAGGACTTTATTTTGTTTTGCTTCCCATGTCAGTTATAGGGCAACATGTACTCTAAAAAAGAAAAACCAGACAGACAATCACTTCTTAGATGACCCTGTGCTTGGTATTTATCAGTTCATTTCATCTTCACTCATTGTGCAGTATTTATGCAGCCTCCACTCTGCGCAGACATCATCTTCAGAGGAACTGAGGGAAAACCAAAGCCAGTGAAACATGCCAGCCCCAAGGGAGTCCACAGGAAACACAGCCACCCCAGGCCTGGCACATGGCCGGTGCCACACAGCTGCAAGAGTATCAGATGCACTCAAGGCAATAACTCCTATTCTCTCGCTCAGCACCATGACAGTAGTCCACATGCGTACAGGTAGACCTGAGAAGCCATGAGCTAAGGCCGTAGACATACTCAGACAGGTAGCCATTAATCCCTGCCCACTGAACACCATCCATTTCATTTCAGTGTTTCTCTCTCCTCTGTTCTCTCCCTAAAATTTTGGGATGTGTTTTAAGAATGAAGTTCTGGGGGCCCAACTCTCCAGATACTTATTTTAAGGTGAGGTGTAACTTGCATGCAATACTATACTTGGACTTGGAAAAGATCATTTGTTCAATGATTTCTAGTAATCACATACACCCAAGTAACACCACTTAAAAAGAGTGCCTGTTTCTGTCATCCCAGGGTGTCCCCAGGCCAGGGAATCTCCTATATCTATTACTGGATTTTAATTTAACTTGTTCTAGAACTTCAAGTAAACCGAATCATAGGACACACACCCCTTCATGTCTGGCTCCTTTCACTCAGGGGGTGTTTTTGAGGGGTTTCTGTTTGTCCGCATCTCTTTCCTTTGTGCTGCTGGAGGTGCTCCATCAAATATGTGGATCATGCCCACTGAGCCAGCCTTTGGTCCTTGTTCTGGGCTGTTCCCACTCTTTGGCTATTACAACTAAGATGTTACGATCATTTTTGCGCAAGTCATTTCATGCATATATGCTTTTATTTTCCTCCAGGTAACACCTAGAATTTAGTGTTTCTAGAGTTCATGCCGTATAGTAGATATGTATTCAACTTTTAAAGACATTACCAAGTAGTTCCCCAAAGGGGCTGTGCCCTTTGACCACCCTACTAAAAATATACCAGTGCTCTGGTGCACTTCATGTTCACATGTGGCAGTAACAATTTGATGTCAACCTTCCTGTTGGTGGAACAGTTCCTTTTCATTCTAATTCACATTCCCCTGGTGACAGCTGTTTGCTTCTTTTTGTGTGTCCATGATCTTTGTGAAAAGTCTGTCCAAGATTGTTACCTGCTTTATTGTTTGTCTTCGTATTATTGATTTGTGGGAGTTCCTTGTATATGATGGATAAAAATTCTTTATCAGCTATATTTTTTATCTTCTCAGTCAGTGTCTGCAATACTCACATACCTGATGGAGCAAGCTCTCTGAATCTCTTCTCCCAGCCAACTTCTCCATGGAAGGATTCAGCTCAGTCTTTTTCGACAACACCAATCAATAATCTTTTCAATATGCAAAAGAATGCCTTTCTTTTCTCAAATTCTCTATCTATGCTGCTCCTTTGCCTCCGTCTGCTGAAATTGACCTGCCTCTACAGTTGACTCTATCTCTCTAATCTGATTTGATGGCTGTGTTCTCTGAACACAGGTAGCACTTTCTCTT
Organism: Uropsilus gracilis; assembly: GCA_004024945.1. Classification (NCBI taxonomy): domain Eukaryota; kingdom Metazoa; phylum Chordata; class Mammalia; order Eulipotyphla; family Talpidae; genus Uropsilus; species Uropsilus gracilis. The sequence continues at coordinate 17,977 of PVHY01001704.1, forward strand.
TTCCTTTTATAGAGCAATAATTTATATATCTTCACCCCATATTTGTTCTTGATCTTCAGATCACACATACTTAGCATGTCTAGTTGGACATGCCCCTCAAACTATGCAACCTCAAATGAAATTCTTTATTTCCCCTAAAGAGATACTCCCTCTTTAGGTTTCCTGTCAAGGTGAGTGGCACCCCCAAACACTAGTTTCTCATTCCAGAAATCTGGGTGCTTTCTGATTTCCCTGTCCAATCATTCCACTTGGAACATCAACCTTGCCACTCCCCCTACACTCACCCCAACTCAGAGAGCCCAGGTGTGCCCATCTGTCTCCTCCTGCTGCCAGGCCCTTGCAAGTCACTGTCCTGCTCGCTTACCACCTCCCTTCTGGGTTCATTCTGTCTTTCCCCACTGCAGTTCAAGTTCAACCATAGTTCAGCTAGTTTGTAGAATGTGCCAGATCTTTGCATTTATTCTGTTTTTAAAAATGTTTATTATTCATTCTTTAACTTACATACAACATTGGCAAGTGGTTGTTGGAATGCCTTCCCCTCCCCTTGACGTCCCCTCCGTTCACTCAGACTCCTCTCTCCTTGCTGATTGCTCATCTATGTTAAGTCCATGGGTTTCTTCCTTTTCTGTGGCAGTGTCCTTTTGCTGGGTGAGGGATTTATTCTTGAGTGTAGACACATTCCCCTTTTGGTCTCTCCTGCGCTGGAAGTGCCAAACCATTTGGGTTCATATCCCCCCAGCACAGTGCATCACCAGGATTCAGTGAAGAGTCTGCCCATAATGAGCACTCATGGGGTGTACTGGAGGAAGACATGTCTCTCTCATCAAGTTGGACAGAGGATAGATGGTATCCTTTTCAGTCCACCTAAAACATGTCTTTGTGAACAGGGAGCATTTCAGTGGCTTCTCAGGCATATTGCATCTGCGCCATCCATGTCTTCTACATCCTGGCCATCTTGCCAGGTGAGCTCTTCTGATCTCTCATCACATACCCCCCGCCCACGTGTGTCCCACAGCCCTCCCTCCAGCTGGTTGTTTCTCCTACAGATCTGATATCTTCAGGATACCAAATAATTGACAAAAATGATGTAAGGGGTGGTAGGTCACTCAGGGATGAATACCCAGCTGTTTAACAGCGCTGACTGGTGAGCTCTGCTAACAGCAGCCCAGGTGTGTATCCAGTGCAGACCCCACTGCCCACCCTCCGCTGCCCGACTCATGCTCCCCTCTCAAGAGGGTGGTGGAGTCTGATCTTCTCAGCCAAGTGGCAGATGGAGAAATTGTTTGCAATTGAGATGAGAATATTTTATCAGACTTCCTACAAATGGGGTCCACTGAATTTCAATCTGCCAACAAAGCACTGAAAAAAAAGGAGGAAAGTCTCAACAGGACATCCTGCAAGGGCTCCTCAGGAATGAGTGTGTTTTTGGTCAACATTCAGTCACTAGATGATAAACTTCCCAGTGCAGGGGAAAGAAGCCTAAAGCAGACACTTCCCCGGTCCCTTAGCCCGGCGAGGCTGCACGGCAGAAGGGAGCCTGGGTCAGGAGCCAGGAAGTCTGGATCCTGGGCCGGGTCTGGCCTGGATCCTCAGGTCAGAGCCTGGTGGTGATGTCACCCGGGCTCAGCTCTCAGCTCCATCTGCACGATGGAAAGAACACGCAGCTCCCGGGTGGGTTGCGAGGACGCAGGAATCAAAATGCCATCCAGATCACTGAACCAAAAGTTGTTTGTGAAATAATGCTGTTTTCTTCTTTCTCTCTCATATAACCACATGATTGGCTCAAGAGAACAGTTGGAGTCACTGGTATTTCCTGAGCAGCTACTCATCAGGTGAGCCAGATGTATCTCCAGCAAATATTTACACACAAAGCGCCCTTGGCAAAAATGGGCCCCTTAACTCATAAAACTTGGGGTGAGATGGGGTGGTGAAAATCCACAAAAATATGAAAAGCAATCTGTTTAATGAATGGCTAGACCAGAGTTTTCCTGTCTTGATATTGCCTAAGAGCCTGCTCAAGTAGATGCTTCTGGAAACCAAGGATGTGGCAAGATGCCTTAGGACACTCCTTCACACAAGTCTGGAGGGAGTCTCAGTAGGTCTCAGTAGGTCTTCCCACTCCATAGCTTGGTTTCACGTCGTCTTCATCAGAGGTTCCTTGCAACATCAATGAGAAGAAAACTGTGCTAGTCAGGGTTGAACAAGGGACATCGATCTACCATGGTGACATATCACACCCGCCAGGACCTGTTGGTGACTCAGGGAGCACCCCAGTGCCCCTAACTGCCACCCTCAAACTCAGTCCTCAACAGGTACATAGACATGACATGAGCCCCTCGCCCTGACCCAAGCAGGTACTGCACACACTTGAAGGGCACCAGCTCCATAGCCTCATGTATCGGTCTTAACCTGACTCCAGGGGAGGCAGGGGGAGCAGAAGTGAAGGTCAAGTTCAGACTGTGACATGGGGCCGCCTTTCTGAGCCCAGCATGTTTACCCTCCAGTGGCAGACCCTCCCCGGGGCATTTCCCCATCTGGATGTTTCTCAGTTGAGCCTGGTGACTGATGTATAGCTTGAAACAGAGCAACAACAGTTCTTAAAACAAGGGTGCCTAAGGAAAGAGGGAGAGGTCTGGGCCCCCGGGAGACAGGATGCCCGCTGTCCTTCCGGTAGTGCCAGCACAGCCCACCAACCCAAAACTGGCTGCCCAGGTTCCCAGAAATGAGGGCTGTGGCCCTACAGGCTAGAGTTCCACACGTGTACTCCATCGACACATGAACCACTGCCCAAGGGGTATGTAAGATCCTTCTCCAAGCCATGGCCTGCCTAGTGGCCCTTGTTAAAGGCCCCAGTCTCCCTGCAGCTCATTCTCCCCTCAGCCACTTAGCCCCTGTGGCCACTCTCTGAAAACACAGGCTAATCTTCGGCCCTGTTCCAGCCTCGGCTGTTCAGTAACCACCCGGCCATGGTCGGCTCAGCCAGAGCTATCATACAGCCGCACCAAATGGCCCATGGAAGGAAAGTTGGTTCCACTCAAAGAACAGATGACAAGTGACAGGCTCGGCTCCTGATTTTCACAATAACAGCAGACACATGCCTCTGCCATGGTGGTCCCGCTCCTGCGGCCTCCTGGCAGACACTCCACTCATTCCTTTCTGGGGGCCAGCACCCTTGTACCCCAGGAAGTTGCATGCCCTCATCTTCACACAGAGAGTGGGGAGAGTCACACAGCAGCCCCCTCCTCCAAGTTCTGCTGCTAAAGAGTTTTTATTTGGGAAATAAAAATAAATCCCTGAATGTGTCTGCACCCTGGGTACCTAGCTTGGCAGATAAAGGGCAGGGTGGCCTTGGGAAAAGACCAGATCTCCAGGGAAGCCACAAGCACGTACCCAGCATGGTCAGTGCCAATGCTGCACGGCTACTTTTACACCCCTCTGCTTTGACGAGAGAAGGGCTGGCCCTCTGCCCGCAGCCTAAGACACCATCAAAGTCCCAGTTGATGAAACCAGGAAGTACGGGTCTCCCTAGCTGCTCAGGGGAGACCATTCAGTTTAATTAAGAAGGTCTCCTAAAAAAGGCCAAGATGTATATTCAGCCTTTTTTAAGTGACGCCGAGGAAGATTACTCTTTACCCGGTGTTGATTTATCGAACTGGTGACGGTGGATGTGAGGATGGGAATCAGGCTGCTGTGCTGTCCTGGGCATGGAGGATTTGGAGGGCACAGGGACATGGTCTGCTCACAGGGGGGCTGCAGGCACACCCTCACCCAAAAGGGGTGCACAGTGGGGAGTTCAGCGCTTGACAGATGCCATCGAGCAAGAAGCAGGTGGGTGGCCCAGGTGCCCTGAGTAGGAAGGGGTTGCTGTCGTTCACAGGAGTCCTAGTCACAAAGATGCACAAAGCCCTCTGATTGCCCTGGCAGCCTCCGAGGAGCAGTCAGAGACCCTGGATCCCAAGGCTGCCTGAGTGGGGGAGCTCTGCCTGCCAACCTCGGCTGAGTCTCTCTAGCATTTATTACTTTTATGGGTCCCTGAATGCTTCCCTTGAATATTAATTGTGCTCAATTCTTTAAGTATATATTAGTTATTACATATTTTTGATTAATATTTGATGGTGGCTGAGGCCTCCAAGAGGGCCCATAAATTTCCCCAGTGGGTCTCCGGTGCTCAGCGAGCTTGGGAGACCCCTAGGCAGGGCAAAGACATCAATCACTTTAAGTCTCTGACTCCACACCTTAATACCCAGAGATATATTGCTGAGAGGCCCATAACAAGTCATTAAAAATGAATGTCTCCTGGCACTTCTCATGCCCGCAGAGTTCAGTCGCAGAGGGATGGGACCTGGTGAGCCCTGGGTACTCGCTAACACCTCTTGGGCATTTTGTAAAGATCCCTATTCCTCACTCCAGACCAGCGACATAATTGCCAAGCTCCAGTGGAGAATAAAACTCCAGGCACCACTGTTTTGACATGACTGAGCAGGTTGAGATCTCACCACAGGCCCAGAACTAGGCCAGTACCGTTCTCAGTACAGGGTCCTGTGTGAGCATACAAGTTCTGGCCTCACGGCCCCTGTCTCCCCAATTCTGGAGCTCACCTGCAAATGCCTGCCACATGAGCAACAGCACAAGCATTTCTCAGCATAGTCTTTTCATTCACTTTTTTAATTCTTGTCAACACAGGAAATTGAAAAGGAACATCCCAATCACCCTACAAAAACCATCACCCCCACCCTGCAGACGAGATCACAGGTTGGGGTGGCTGATTCACGGGCCAGCTTCACGGGCCACACTGCCTGACATTTGGCCAGACCCAGTGCTATGTGCAACTGTGCAGCGGCCTCTCAGGGCAATGAACCCAGCCAGCAGGCTGAGAAACAAGGAGCCCCAGCACGAGTGGCCTCACTCAGCCAGTTGTAAGTATGAGCGGGACCACAAGGCTGACCTTGCCCGGAGCAAGGGGATACATTCTATTGATGGCCTGGAACTGTGACACCAGTTTCTTTCTGCCTTGGGATTCAAACTGAAATATCCATTTTCCTGGATCTTCTGTTTGCCAACTGCATGCCTTGTGAGAGACAATTCCTATATAATATATATATATATATATATATATATACACTTTACACATAGATAAGTAGAGAGATGATAAATGGATTGATGGATAATAGATGGCAGAGAGATTGGTGACAGACAGATGAACAGATGGATGGATGGATGGATGGATGGATGGATGGATGGATGGATGGATGGATGGATGGATGGATGGATGGATGGATGGATGGATGGATGGTGGCACAGATAGACAGATGGTTGGAACAATGACAGGTAATCTGCTGATTGTATTCCTTAAAGTACCTTGACTGACACAATGTTCATTTCAGTTAACACGCTGCCCCATGTGTCAGAGCTGGCAAGCAGTTGAGTTTGCATGAGAATACAGTACCTGGAAGTAAAGGCTTGCTGCAGAACTACATGCACCTGCTCTGGTTAGGAAGAGAGAACCAACTCTGTGATGCAAGGTAGAAGCCCTTAAGTCACTTCTCATTTGTCTGGAGCAGGAGTAGATGGAAGCAGAGACAGTGCTGTGAGCTTGGGCTGAGCACTGTACTGAAGGCACAGGACACCCAGCTCCTGTCCCATCCTGCTTATAGCAGTGATAGTCTCTGCTGCCTGGCCCAGAGCTGGAATCCCATCCCCAGCAGAGTGTCTGCCTCCCGGACTGATGCCATGAACTTCAGGGAGGATGCTGTCCAAGCTAAGAGACCTCCTCTTTCAGTTTTTCACCAGGACTTTTGCTTTGTGTGCCTTGGAGAGAGCTTTGCTGCATGAGAGAAAAGGCTAGCACAGGCAAGGGTCAAGGGGAGTGGGGGGCCTCCTGACACCCAGGGGGCCACTTGGCTCAGGGTCAGGTGGGAGACACCCACATACCCTCAGTCTGAGACCCCCCCCACCTGGTGTCCGTGCATGCAGGGGCACCCAGAGCGGCAAGGACCAATTCAGGAAGTGTTTATCAAGATTCAGGAATCTGCCCCATCTTATTTGTCTAACCCACAGAGAAGAGTGATGGCAGAACTCAGGTCAGGAAGAGGTCATTTCTGTGCCAGTCATTGGTGCTAGCATCCAATATCATCCTCTCACTCAGCCCTCATGACTACTTGGCAGGAGGAGACAACTCTCTGCCTGACAGAGTGAGTGTGAGGTGGGCAATGCTCCTCCCTTGGCTCACAGCTTCCAAGAGAGCTTCCAGGCTATATAGGTCTCCTGAAGCCACCTGTGCTCACGCAGGTCCCTAAGCAAGTATCATCTGGGGTGGCTGTAGACACGTCCTGCCACCAGGGCCCTGCTTCTCAAGTACATATAAGTATGTGTCCCCTGTTTGGCAACATGCAGCCAAGTCAGGAAATTCAAGCAGAATAAAGGGAGTTACAGTATGTGATGCTAGTCCCCTCAGGACCTGGGTCCCAGGTGCTATTGCTTATCAATGGTTCCCAGGACTGGTTCCCAAGCTTCCTACCTGTACCCTGTCCTCTGATGACCTGAGTGATCCATCCCCCTTTTAATGACCTGAAGGAGCAGCACTACTTTTAAGATAGTGGTATCTCAGCAAGAAAACTTCCCCTGTGGTGACTACATATCCAGACTGCCAGCAGACTGACAGCAGAGGAACACCAACACCTCCCATTGCCATCTAAAGCTCTGTCCCTGACCTGGCCCCATGGGGGATGTGACATCAGAATGGCAGAGGTGGAGCAACTGCCGTGTCTGGAGTTTTCCCTGCAGCCTCACACACCCCCACACCCTGCCCCCCCCAGCTGCTTTATACCCTTCCTCCTTTACTTCCCTCTATTTAGTCTTGTGATGGGTAAGATCAGTGGTCTCTCTCTCTCTCTCTCTCTTTCAGAGATTAGGTCTTGCTATGTTGCCCAGGAGGTAGTCTCCAACATGCATACTCAAGTGATTCCTAGCCTCAGCCTCCAAGAGATGAGTGGTCTTTAAGGACAATCCAAACTGCAGGGGATAATTGGCCACATCAGGGACAGCTGTGGTTGTGATATCAGTGTGGGTGTGGCTCCAGGGACACTGCTGACCCTCCATGTGGCAAAAGGTTCCCCAGACCGCATAATGATCTAGTCCCCATGGCAGTGGTGCCACAACTACTCTTTTTTCCTGGGGATGGCAGATGTCTACCAGGAGCTCCTCCTCCCCTCACCCAAGTCCTGTGTTGTCATGTCTAGCTTGCCAGGGCATCCATGCCCCATCCCCTCCCAGCCAGCTCTGAACTCCAAATCCTCTCGACAGAGCTCTAGGCAGCTGTTCCTAAGGGAAGGTGTGCAGGCAATGAACATTGCCAGCCTCCAAAGCAGGCCACATCCACATGTTTCCACCCTGAGTCTTTCAAGCAAAGCTTGTGGCCTCTGTGCTCTTTACAGTCCCAAAGGATCCAAAATGGAGAAAGGAAATGCTTGATGGAAGAAGAGGTAAAGAAGGAGCCAGGGAGAAAAGGGACACACAGGAAACTCACAAGGAAAGAGAAGAAAAAGAAATGAAAGAGTAGAAGGGAAAGGAGCCGGTAACAGAAGAAATGAAGCTGAAACCATCATGGGCACCCTCTTCTGGGAGCACACCCTACTTTGCTCAGGCTGCTGGGACAATTGGAAATTGGGTCCCACAAGGGAAATGTGCCACCACTGCCTTCCTGGACCCAAGACATGGGACCCAGTCTCTGGACTCTTCACCACCACAGTCCCCCAGGCTTGCTGCATGAACCCTCTTCTCCCAGTCCTCCCTAACCCCACAAGGAAGGGGCTTTCGCAGCCAAAAGGAGAGTTGTTTCTCACATGGCTATCCCTTTTCCCTGAGGTCACCCAGAGTACCCTCCAAAAAGCTAGATTCGAGACCTTCCCAAATGTTCACAGCCATTTGCCCAGATGTGGATGGAGACTGAGGCCAATGGTTCATCCTTCATCCTGGGCTCCCATCACGTAGGGCCAGCAAGGGCGGTGGAGCTGATAGCAGGTCCACAGTGGTGCTTGCAGGGCACATGTTGATGCCATGTCATAGCCCAGACCTTCAGAGAAGCTGGGGCAGCCCGCTGGATTCAGGGGATGATGCCCTGAAAATGGCACATGCACCTGTTAGCATAGGGCTTCTCAAGGTAATGGATCCATGAAGACTCTCACGTCTCCAAAGGACATGTCCCAGATCACAACTGGCCTCACTGATGAGTAATCAAAGTGATCGGCGGGGGATAAAAATGATCCTGCGAAGCACATGTAATTTTTGGCACCGAGCATCTGTGTCCCCTCCAAAGCGTCACCGACTCGAAGCCCAGGCTCAGCTTGCATCCACCTGCCTGCTCGCTGACCCCGCCCGTCTGAGGCAGGACTCGCTTGCCGGCTCGGCTGCCTGTGCTCGACTTCACAGTGGCCACGCACACAAGCCCCTTTCACTGGTTTTTAAAAATGATTTTTTTTTTCTTGAACGTATTCCTATTCTCAGAATCCATCTGTTAAGTCTTTTCATCAGTGGCATATTTGGGACCCCATGCCATGCAAAACCCCACAAAGGAACCATCTTTGTCCATTGTGAAATGGAGAGATCTCTCCCCCTCCCTGCCAGCCAGAGCCGCTTGGATGGGGTCCCAGAGCCTGGAGAGAGAAGATGGGGGGCGGCAGGAGCCCAGGTCCTTCCTTAGTCGCTCCCGCCGTTTCTGAAGCATGGACCAGAATAGTCCAGATAGCTCGCCCACCACGAGCAGTTGAGCAAGAGAGTAGACACTCTGTTGAGGTTAAAAGGGGCTGTTGGCCTCAGTAGGGACCACGTGCAAATTTGGTGTTTGTGCCCTCAGGCCTTTCCTGAGAAAATTCCAGAAAAGTGGTGGGGCCACCATGTTCTTCTCCACTTTCCCAGTGACTCCTGAGATGCCTATTCTGTGCCTCTTGTGTCTGTCCAGCAGGCCCATGTGGCCCACGTGTGCAGTGGCTCTTCATGGCCTGCAGAGGCTGGAGACTCACAGACCTTGGCCCCCATGGAACAGGCTGGGTCCTCCCATCCCCCAGTGCAGCAGCTCAGCCTCCAATGGTCCTGTTGGACACTCTGGCTTTTAGATGGCATAGCAAGGAGGCATTCAGAGAGAGCAGTTTATACACAAAAATTCTGTCTGCTTTGTAAAAGATTATCCTTTTATAAACACTCTGCAGAAAACATAAAAGCAAATAGGGGACACACATAGAACAGGAAAGATGTTAGCAGGGAGATTAATACTGAATGGGTCGAAATGAATGGCGCTTACTCAAACGAGGCCCAGATACTTTGGCAGCAGTGAAACATAAATAATGGGAATGACACATCGTTTATTCGGGATAATGAGTTGATCCAGAGTTGAGGCCTAGGACAAGAGATTAAAGATTAAATATCCATCTCCTGATGGATGTCAGCAGCCAACTTTAACCTTTTCCTTCCAAAAGTACAATTTTACTTGTACAGTGACACCCGCAGCCATCCAGACAAAGCCTCCCACATGACCGAGACCCCGCATCATGTCCTCATCCTGGAGGAAAACCTCGTTTCCATTTCAAGGCGGGAAGTGCAGCTTCATCTCTGGGCTACGCGCCTCTGGACACAGATTTAAAGAAAGATTTTCCACTCAATATTCTGCATGTGAGAAATCTGGCTTAGGGACACGGCTCACATCTCCACATTCATTCCTTTAACAATCAAGTTTTTCAAAAGAAAACTCAGAGTGAGATTGGCAAGACCCCATATGGATGCCCCATAGCCAGGGGACTCCACGGATGGATGGGAAGAGGCCAGCCTTAGAAACCACCAACTCGTTGTGGGGGTGTGGGGAAGGAGGAGACTGCAGCCAGGGCGGTGTCCACCAGTTTATCCACGGGAAGCCAAGCTGGGACTTGCACTGGGGCTTTCTGGCTCCCAGTCCCCACTCTTCCCGCTGCCCCCCACTGCCCCTTTATTCCCTCAACTTGGAAATAATGCCCAAAACAGCTTGCTGGTAGAGCCAGCACCCCACACGCTAAATTAAAGCCCTGAATTCATAAAAAACTTAGAATATTGGAAGCTCTGAATAAAGAAGGGTTGGAAAGGAAAGAAGGGTATGGGAGGAGTTGGAGCAGAGGGAGAGAATGTAGAAGAGGAGGATGCAAAGGGAACAGACAGTAACCACAGATGCCTGCCTCACCAACACATTGGCCCTGCCATCCCTGAACAATCCAAGAGTGGGTGGCCCTTTCCTCACAAGGGACAAGAAGAAATCTTGGAGTTTGCTTACTTCTTGGAGCCAAGTAGCTACAGGCTGTATACCAGCCAAGTCAAGAAAGAGGGTTTGTGGCTGTAGATACCAGTCAAGTGGGAGAGCAATGAGGTTCAAATGTGGCAGTGAAAAAAAAGCAAAACAGAAACCCAGTCACCTACCAGGCGGAAGCAGGCAAGCAGCGCAGGTAAGCTGCATGGCCCCCACCTGCAGGCTGTGTGGTCAGGCTCTGGCCAGCATCCCAGGTGCCATTGGTTTGGTGGTTCACTCTACACTCCAGGGGACTTTGTCTCCAGGCCAGACCAGCCTGCGTGCATACTGGCAGACAGTCCTCCCTGGGCCACAGACGAGGGCTGTGCAAGTGGATCCATTTTCACTTTGCAAGGATTTGCATGCCAATGCCTCGGCCACCACTGCTCTTGGGAGAAAGGGAGGGATTGATGCCTGATAGAGGCTGTGGGCGGCTGTCCCGCCCAAGTGGCCGTAGCGGAGCTGGGCTTCCCAGTGTCCTCCATCCTCTCTTCCTGGGTGAGGACATTGACGTTCATTATTTTGTCGGAAGTACAAGTGATTAGGCCACTTTCTAAATATGAAAGGCATTGCTAGGAGCATTGCCAGATCTTAGCAGGAAAGAGTGTTTTCAGATCACCCTACGACTCACAGACTTCCTCTTTGATGGAATAACCCTGAGAAAATCAAGACGTTCACAAGACATGGGCTGCCATCTTGGAAAAAGAAGACACAGTTCAGTGGAAAGCTCTAGAATAGACTCCAAAAGGGAGCACAAAGGGAGTCAAAGCAGATGTTGAATACAACTCCGTATGTTGGCAATGTTATCCAATGACCATGTGGCCAGTTCATGTCTTCATCATTGCTGGGCTCCCTGTGGCACTAGGCTAGGTTTGTCCTGAAGGCCAAATCTGCTGGTAACCACGGTAATTGTGAAAGGCCAACCCATCCCCTCCAAAGGTATTATTTGAAAAAAAAAAAAATGAGTATTTTCATAGATAGGTACCTGAAAAATGAGGACAATCTCCCTTCACAAAGCCAGCAGTGAGTTTGGGGAGCTGGCCTAGCACCGGTGGGGGGAGGGGTGACTGGGGCAGGGGTTGTGAGGTGGGCAAGGTTGGTTTGCAGCTGAGGCAGAGGGGAGTTATTTAGGAGTTTGCACAGGTCCCTCTGTATATTGTGTTCTTCAGATTTGAACTTGCAACTCCAGGCTCTCAGCCCAGCTGTGCCAGGTGAGGCCAGCCCAGTGTGACCTCCACGTATGTTAGGTTCACACAGTCTCCATAAGTTGGGCTAACTTGGGCATCACACCAGGTCTTAGTACAGATTGATGGTGAAGAGGCAGCCAGAACTTAGGGCAGCAGGACCAAGAACGCAAGGGAGGACATCACGAAACTGTTTCATCAGAACCCACCCTCCCCCTACCCCAGTCACTCATTCATGATGGAGCAGCAATGGCTTAAGAAGCACAATTTGAAGGCCAGGCATGGTGGTGCATGCCTGTAAGCAGCAGCCTAGGAAACCATGACTGGGGCCAGGGATCATGGTTTGAGTCCCACCGGGAACACATAGCGAGACCTAGTCCCAAAAAAACAGTGGTACGTGCCTGTAATCCAGCTACCTGGGAAGCTGAGACTGGGGATTGCTTGAGTCTGCAGGACCCTGGGCAATGTGAACCTGCAGTTCCACAGGCAAAAATAGCAAGACCAAGTCTCCAAAAAAATACAGAAACAAAAAAAAAAATCACAATTTGAAAACCTGTGAGTTCCAGGACTCCAGAGAGCAATTAAACAAGAACATGGAACTCATTGAAAGGCACAACTTCAAGTACAAAGCTTAATTGGTGGAATAAGGGAGGAAAAGACTCAAAAGAGCAAAGACACTGAGAAAGCATTTCCGCCAGCTTCTTCAGTCACCAGGTACAAGATCATCACTTGTGCCAAAAGAAAGATGATGCTTTGACTGTCTCCTGTTTTGCTCTGGTTTTACTCCTTCAATTTGACCTCAGGAAACATGCTGACTTAGGATTCATATCTGTAAACATTTTTGCCAGAGCAAAAACCAATAGCAGCAAATTTTCATTGAGAAATCATTTTCCAGGCTAACCCCAGCGGTTCTGGGTATCTCTGCTTTTTAATGATTTCTCTAGGACACATGTAAGCAGAGTTTTCTGTCTTGATCCTGTTTGGAGTTTCCTGAGTCTCTTGAGTCTATGAGTTGGTGTCTTTCATCGTTATCTCTTCAAACACTGCTACTTCCTCTCTCTCTCTCTCTCCTACCCTCCTGGGACTCTAATTACATATGCTAAAACATTTTACTGTCTTTGACATTTTTCAGTCTGGCCAGTTCTTTTGATTTTCTTTTTCCTTCTGTGATTCAGTTTAGCTATTTTCTTAGGCCTAACATCCTCAGGCTGCACAAACCATGGCTTCTGCTGCCTCCAGGAAACAATCAGTCTCATCCAATGAATTCCTAATATTCAATACAATATTTCAAGTTATGGAAGAGCTGATCGATTCCTTTATGTAGATTCAAGTTATCAGTTGACCTTCCCTGTTTGTCTCTTTTATAGCCTTTCCTCCATTTTCTTGGACATATTTACCCCATTTATTTTAAAGTTTTGAGCTACTCCGAGATCTGCATCACTTATGGCCTTGCGTGCTTTTTCTTTTTATGGTTAATCCTGCTCTTCTGCATCTTCACATGCCTCCTAGTAGATTCCTGTACAGTGAGCACCATATGTAAAGAGTTTTGGAGGCTGAAGTCGTTGCTATTCCCCCATGTGGTTTGTGTTTTCCTGCTAAAGTCAGGTGGAGAGATGGATCAGTACCCTTGATCTGGTTAGGACTAGGAATGGCTTTGAGCCAGATCACAACTCCACTTAAAAATAGTCCATCTCTATTTTCAAATATCACATGGACCTGGTGTGTTTTCTGTAACCCTTTCTATCTACAGGGCTTCCCAAGCACTTCACAATGGAGAGACATGTCACTGCCATCCCCTCCCAGCCTCTCAAGTGCCCAGAAATTACCTTCTGGGAAAGTTGGCTAAGACATGAAGTATTCTCCTAGGCCCCAGTTTCCAGTTCCTTTTGCAGGGTTTCCTTTTCCCAGAGGAGTCCCTCTGTCTAGACCAAGGCTGGCTGACCTCAGCCTATGACCATTCTTGCAATCATCTCAGGGAAGAAAGTGGCCAGTGGGCTTAGGAATTTTAAATTATCTGATACATTTTGCTTCTCAGCCTCCAGTGTTTTTACTTTTTTAATTTAATTTAATTTTGAGACTAGGTCTCACTATGTTGCCCTGGGTAGTCCCGAATCCACACACTCAAGTGATCCCTAGCCCCAGCCTCCCAGGTAGCTGGGATTACAGGTGGGCACCACCACGCCCAGCTATTTTTTTAGAGACTAGGTCTTGTTATGTTGCGTGGTATAGTCTCAAACGCATGGACTCAAGTGATCCCTGGTTTCAACCTCCCAGCTGGGGGATTACAGGCATACACCTCCATGCCTGGTTTCCAGTGTTTTTAAATACATACTTTTAATAATTTATCCCATTCTATTCTACCTGCTTGTGACAGACTACTCACAAGCAGGTGTTTCCTGCAGTCCAAATTAATCTCCAAGTAAGTTTGTTTAGTAGGCCAAGCAAGCTTGTCCCAATACTTTCCAGTATTATTTCATTTCATTCTTGTTTTACTGACTTTTTAAAATTAAATAATTTATATATATATATATTTCACATCATTTTAATCTCCATGGGTGGGTAATCACCCACCAACTCCCCTCCCTGACCACTCCAGCTGGTCCCCACTCTCCCGTTGTGTACTTTCATTTGGTTGCCCATATATTAGTGAAACCATTTGGTTTCTGTCTTTTTCTTTCTGACTCATTTCTGCTAGTATGATTTCTTCTAGCTACATCCATGTTTCCATAAATTCATTAAATTTGTCATTTTTAATTGATGAGTAATACTCCATTTGTGTATATATACCACATTTTCTTTATCCGTTCATCTGTTTTGGGACATTTGGGTTGTTTACATGACATGGTTTTTATCTTGCCCAATTTTCCCATATAAATTTACAACCAAGATTTGATTTATTGATCAGTGCTTTTGACCATATGAAATGACACCCTTTGTAGCATCTGCCATTGAGACTTATCATCTGTGACTATGTCTTTTACCAAGTTTATTTTCACCTTGCAGCTCAGAACCAAGTCAAAAGAGTCTATTCTTCAGCAAATTTTAGGCTCTGATATATACTCCAAGTGTGGTTTTAGACGCTGTGACTTTTACTTTGCGTTGATTATTTTTGCCAGGAACAGCCACAATAAATTGCACATGATGTTATGTCCTCTGGTTTTATTTAATCTCTTGTAAAATTGTGTGTGATTTTCAGATATCCCAGAATTTGTCAGTGTCCTGAATTAAGTTATCCGATGTGTTTTGCTTTCTAGTCAGCCGATGTCTTTATTTTCACTTTTAACTATGTCTTCTACATGTATGCAGTCTATATGGCAACAGTGCCCAGGACTGGCAGAACAAAGAACAAAATGATGACATGAAAGTGGTGGCCTGGGAAGGCAAACCCAGCCTGCTTGTGTCAAGAGTGCAAACAAGGACCCTGGGGACTGATGCTGACACATCTCCACCTGCATGTCACCACCGGTTTCAGGCCATTCGCACCTCCTCTCTCTGCAAAAACTTCCTCAGACTTGGGTCTACCCCCAGAATCCTGGCTCTGCTTGGGGCCAGCTTTCACCCCCTCACCCTTTCTGATCTCAGAAATCTGGGTCAAGATCAAGACAAGGAATGGGGCTACTCCCGGCAGTCTCAGGGCCATGCAGGCCCATGGTTAGGGGAGCTTGTTCAGGAGTCTCTTAAGCCTAGCATTTCTCAAAGTGTGGTGTGCACATTACCTTCCCATGTTCCAAAACCCCCAATCTTTCCTCTGAGTTCCGCTTCTCTCAGCCATAGGGAAACCAGGTGAGGGACTAAGGGAACCCCCAGCACTTCTCCACAGGAAGGCATGCCATGGACCCCCAAGAAGCTCCTCTGTCAGATCAGCCTGCACCCCAGTCCAGGTCCACCACCTGCAAACTGGCCCCAAATCCTCTGATCTGAGTCTTGGTTTTCTTGTTTGTGAAACGAGTCACATCTGCCTCATGGAAAGAACCGACATGAACACAGCCAAGGACAGATGCCACGGGCAGCAGGGCGCCCACCCGGCCTCTGTGTGCGAATCACCACCTGGGTCTGGGGCAGCCCTCCATGTGTCTCAGTGATGGGGCCCTGATGGCTCAGCCGAGGAATGTCCCCTCCCATCCCTGCCGTCCCACTCACACGCTTGGAGCCTGGCACAGGAAAAGGGTCCACAGCCCTTTGTTCTATTCTAGGGGCAAGTCCACGGTGCTCTCCAGGCATCACCCACCCACACGAACTGGAGGAGTCAAGTAGAACACACCATGAACCCCGAAAACTAAGGGATTTGCCAGCAAGAGACACTGTTACTTTTTTTCCCTGCCAAGCCCGATTTTCCCAGAGATACCGCATTTCTTTGGATAACTCAGCCACCACTCAATCCAGATAGAGCCTCTCAGGCAGGCAGCATGTTTACACGCAAAATGCTCACTTCCACTTCAAGTTTCCAATCCCCTGCTGCTACTTTCTGCAAACTTAATTAATTAGTTGCAGCTAACATTTGTTCAACCTCATGCAGGCAGCAATGGGAGACTGGAGGAACTGGGCGCTCAGAAATTAAAAACATTTCAAAATATTGTCTTCTCCCAAGAAAACATTTCTTTCTTTTTTTTTAAAAAATTAGCACTCCATTTGGATAACTTTAAGGTTTCAAAAGAAAACAAACAAGGGAGTTCCAATCAATGCTGACTGTCTTTAACTCTTTCACTGCCAGGGGCTGCGTGTTCACGCTGTCTCCTAATCATGCCACCCCATAGGTGGCCATGACTAGCTGCCCACCTGCTATGTGACGTGGAGGAAGTATGGCACCTGTAGTCCTGGTGTGAAGACACCTGCTGACTGCACTCCAGCCCACTCAGACGAGCCTGAGCCTGAAGTAGTACTGATGCCTTAGAAAATTAATAGTTGGAGAGTGGTGGGTAGCAAGGGGTAGGGCACTTGTTTGCTTTCCCTATTGATTCAGTTATGCTGCCACCAAGATAAAATTACATTGCTAAGTCCAAACAATAGGAGAGGCTAAGAAACAACCCTTCAAGCAAATGCTCCCTTCCCCTCACTGATGAACCCCAGGGGTTCAGGTTGGGGCATTCTGGTTGGTCAGCTTGGTTGACACCCACCAGTTGAGTATTTGTGTTCTATGACCAATGAGTATGACTCAGCATCCCTTCACAAGTAGGCATGAGTTTTGTGTAGTTTTGTGTAGTGTGTCCTAAGGTGAGACAGGCAACTACTAACACCCCCTGTACGACAGGCCAGAGAAACACAGACCAGTCTTGGAACTCAACGTGGGAAGGTGGTGAAGTCAGAGGTCAAGGGCCTGCATGACTCACCAGTGTCCCCCAGAGTGATTGATAGGAGCAGGGTCAGTTGGGGACTTTTGGCACCTGGGGGTGATCCTGGAGAACTTGCCTGACTTCTTCCCAGTCTGCTTCAGGGTTTTTCATCTCTTCATTTGTGCTGATAATCATTCTAAGATTTCAAAATAAAGCACCAACATGATTTCAGGATCATTGGTTCACTCATAGACGTGGAGGGGAGCAGGATGGGAAACTGAGGATTGCATGAATCACAACTTCTAGGCAGCTAGAAACTTCAGGGTGTGAATGTCTTTGAGATTTCTGCCAATAGATTCACTCACAAGAAATGATTCAAAACTACTCCAATAATAGAAAAATGTGGTTTAATTTTGCACAAATAATGCCAGCAGTCATCACCACAAAAATATCTACACTTGGATATATAGATATATGTAGACATACCTATTCTAAGCATGACAATCAACATGAAATTTAAAATCATATTATCTTTATTGTCATCTGTATGCAAGTTTTGCTCAGTTTTACCACTGGCTGGCTGGTGTGGGTGCCCGTGTGTGTGTGCACACATCAATTAGATAATGAACCATATTTTCTCATAGAGAACACACATATGACATGTATCCATCAATATTCTTGTTCAAGTAGAGGTAAAATACAGCGATACAGTGTGATTTCCTCATGTAGGTGTACCTGAGTGAGATGTATACGTGCATACATGCATGCCCATGTGCCCATGTGCACAGATGTCTCACACATGTGCATGTGTACAAGTGTACACATATAAAAAGGAGCTAGAATCCAAGCAGTGGATTGCCTATGGGTTACCAACAGTCCTTTTCTTCACTAAAATAATAGAGACTTTGTTGAGGATGACAATGTATCCAACTAATAAAAGAACTGTTTGCCAAGCATCTTGCCAGTGGGTGTGGCCATGCATCCTACTGCTGACCAATGTCATGGAGTCAGATGAGCTTCCAGGAGCTGTGGTCAGCAGACTGGCTGGGCTAGCCAGACTGCACCCTTCGCCTCTGCCTCTGTCTGCAACAAGGTGCTGTCGGCAGAACCTACCAGCTGTGGCTAGGCACTAGGCACTTGCCAAGGATGCTGACTGGCAAGATGGGCATCTCTGTGCATCGGATTGGTCATATCAACTTGGATTACCCCCCTCTGTCCTTCTCTTGTAAGAGGAGAGCCAGAGTCCTCATTTCTTTAGGCTACTATTGAGGAACTTGTGTCCTTACCAGGCAAATATCATTTCTTACTGATGCAGAAGGGGCGTCTCTCGACCCTCCAGGCATTTACAGCCTCCCTGACAAAAGCAGCCAGTCCTTTCTGTTTGACCTGATTAAACAGCACGGCCTTGCCTGCGGGCAGCACTTTGCAGAGCAGGCAAGCTGTGCACACTCAGGAGGGAGGAGCAAGAAAGACAACTGTGTGGCGGGATTTTCGGAAACAGCCACGTGTGGAAGGGGCCAAAGCTGGCCCTGCACACGGGGAGACATTGTCGATCAGATGCAGATGAGAGGGTTTCCAAGCAAGCCGTGAATCCAGACATAGAGATAAAAAAAGAGTTTAGTTTGAGGGTTTGTTGGATTAGGAGTAGGGCAGCTAAAAATGAAATTGATAAGTGGGATGGAAATAGGGGTCAGCAGCCTTGAGATCATGGTGGCTACCAGAAGAGGGGGTGCTAGGGAAGAGTGGAGATGCCAGTTTGACAGGGGAAGGACACCAGAACTTTGGCAGAGGCTGAGATGCAGGAGGCTCACATAGATACTGAGGGATGATGCTACACTCACCAAAAGATGTCATTTGATAAATGAATGGTAAGTCAATACAATTTTATATTTTAGACAAAATTTATATTAAAAAAAGACTGGACATTTGTGTCAAAAAATAATCATATCGACTCATGCATACTTCCTATTCCAGAATCTAAATTCCTTTTAGAATGCAGGGTTCATAAAACCTTCCATTTACTACACTTGGGTCCTCTACCCAATTCCCACCCCAAAGATACCTACAGCCAATGTTTCTTCATCAAGAGACCTCCTCACAGGTCCCGCCTCATGACACGCACTGCATTCATCCCTGGTTCCCATGCATGGAGAATGCCCACTGGTTTCCTTTTTGGTTGTCTAAATAATAAAACTACTCACCATAAGGTCACTGAAGTAACCTCTTCTTCAAGAGCTATTTCAGCCATACTACTTCCCCTTGCCCAAACTCACCTGCCATCTGCAGTTCTGCCATACAAGGTATCACCTGTACCTGTTTTGAGTCTGCCAGGCAGATAGGTGCACAGGTCTTAAAGCAAACCATCTGCCATCAAATCATGGAGCTGGGGGCCCCTATGCAGTACATCCCTGTGTGGGAATCTCCCATCTCAGCCAGAGTGATTCCAGTTATAGACCCTTCAACAGAGTAGATAGCCAACAAAGAACCATTCAATCAATGACTTAGGGAACCTTTCCTGGCTAACAAAAATTCAATAGATACTTTTCAATCCTTTGATGACAAGCTATCTGATTGTGTTTTACAAGTGATGACATCATGGACTCTGTGGTAAACTTCAGGGAGATAAGTCACTCTTGTTTTTCACATCTACACTTGATAGTCAACGCTGATGCAGGGGACACAAATCAAAATCTAAGAGAAGTTCATCGTCATAAAAGATTTACTGAGGTATATGACAACTGATTATAAATGGGTAAATCCCAGTGATGGAAAATGTACCTTGAGGTGGTGGGTAATTAAACATGTCGTTCAAAAGGCTGTAATTATTTGTAGCTGAAGCTCAGAGCATAGAACTGAATCCGTGGTGCCCACCAAAATTCCTAATGAATTCTGAAAACAGACATCATCCCTTCTTGTTATCACAGATTCACTTGAGATGACTGGAGTTTTCCCTTTTGATTCAAAGGAAATAATTCCATGATCAGGGAGTACCATAACCTTAAAGAAACAATTCATAATCTTATACATAATTGAGACCTTTGCAGATGTCTCCAAATCTGGAGCAGCAAGCATTCAGTCCCCACCAGCCCTGAAGATGTGTTGTTGCCAAGCCAACTGCATGGCTTTATTTTCACAGGTCACCTGATACATCAGAAAAAACTCTAGATAATGTGTTTTTAAACTTTTCCTTTTATCTTGACATCACTAAATGATGGGGAGTATTCACCATTAAGTTCTTTGATGACTATATCCTTTTCTCTGACAAGCGGCTTTGAAGTCTCCTGCCACCTATGACGAGTGTTTGGACACTTACCAGTGAGGGTGGGCCGAGCGCCAACACAAGCCATCAGGTGCCAATATTACACCTGACAAATTAGCCACACGACTGGAAAAGGGTGGGTCCATCCCCCTGGTGGAGGTTCATTTCCTCTTGTGTTCCCGTGAACAGGAAGTCATTGGAATGGGGAAAAAAGCTTAGAGACCCATCTGACCAAAGATCTGAACTTGTTAACTCCTTGCGAACAAAGAACTTGGAAGCAAGTTCAAATTCATGATGAGATTTCGTTTACATCCACACGCTCAGCCTGTGGGTGGTGAGGGTCAAAGGGAGTGGCCATTCTGTCACATGCAAGGTGCCGGTGGCAGCCAGCACCCTGGAGACACTGACACAGACAGAGGAGCCAGACCTACCCTGGCACAAATCTTGGGACCTTAAAGACTGAAGGGGGCCCTACCAGATCCACATCAGACAGGGGTGGGGGCCGGCATCTTATGGAGTTTATGCCACAGATCTACTTGAAGAATTAATCACAGCTGGCCAGGACTCTGCACCTTGTTCACAAGGTAGGTACCCCACTCACCAACACCCCTGAACAAGGGGCTCATACTCAGTCCTGAAGATCAGTTATTCGGTGTGAAGAGTGTTAAATAAAGCATAATAAAAGACATGTTTTCCAGCTGAGAAGTAATCCAAAGAACAGAGATGTCTACTTAAGTCTTTTAGAAACACCCCAAGAGATACCACTCTGCAAGATGCCATGTATCTGCAATGCCCAAATAATTATTAAAAAGTGATAACTCTCCTTTTTAATATATTGCCAAAAAGGACATAATATAAAACAGGACTTTCTACCACTTGCTTCCTTCACCTGCTGATGTCTGTCCTTGACAGTCTATTTGTTCATTTTGACTTAATTCTCTGCACGTCTGATCGGTAGAAAATGGCAATGTGTGTTCTTTTATTGCACATTTCTCTTACCACTAATGAGGTTGAGCATATTTGTCAAATATTTGCTAGCCATTTGCAAACATTTCTCCTAAGAACTGCTTATTTTGAAGCTTTTCCGCATTTTTAAGTGAGCGATTTATGTTTTTCTCATTAATTTGTGGGGGCTCTTTGAAAAATGGTTAGTAATCCTTTTTTCTATAATGTATAATTCAAATATTTTGTCCCAAGCTGTCATTTCTCTTTTAACTTTGTTGGTGAAATTTTTTTCACAAAGTCAGGCTTTCCTTAGCAAACTCTGGATTTCCCATCTTGCTTACAAAGACCTTCTCACCCAAGATTATTTTTAAAAAGTAAGGTTCATTCATTTTTCCTTCCAGTGCCTGTATAGATTTGGTTTTTATGTTTAGAGCTTCATCCCATCTGGAATTTGCTTTTGTGTGTGGTATGAGTCCAGATGGAGAGCCAGTTGTCCCAGCTCCATTTACTGAACAATCTACTCTTTAGTCACTGATTTAAAATGTCTCCATGCTATGTATTAAATACCTCTGTATTCTGAGGTATGCATACCCTCCTGTCTTTTTGTTAGTTGTGTCTCCAACCAAGATGCATACATGTCGATTGTGTCACCACTAGCGTTGACTGTTCATTTTGATAACTACTAGGCTATGTCCCTACTCATTTTAATTTTTTGTTTTCCATGGCTACTGTCATTATCCGCTCTGTTTCCTTTAGAACAAGCTGCTCGAGTTCCATTAAAAAATCCCATTAGAAGTAAGATTGTGTTTTAATTTCTTGAAAAACTGAGTAAAATCATACATCTTATAGGCATCTGATTTAAAGCTCCATGAAAGTCTCACAAGATAAAATATTCCACAGTCTTTATAAAAGTGGAACCATTGTAAGAAAGGGGATGTTTTTTCATCACTCTTGTCATTTCACATCGGACTTTCGGGGGTCAGTGGCTGCCACTGCTTTTGATTGGTTGCTCGACCAGGCAAACAGCAGCTGTTCTGTGCAAGGAAACTCTGGTATTTGCTGTGATCACACAGAGACACAGAAGGCATGACTGCTGTCCTTGGAACTATGACCTACAGTCACCTAGCATGTACACACGTCGACATGTAAGACACACAGATGGATGCAACACACGTGTTCACAGGACGCAGTTCTAGCAGGAACCAAATGAGATGCTGTGAACAATAAGAACAGGTAAGATATTCTCAGAGGGAGGTTTTGGAGGCTTACCCCCACATCTGCTCTGCCCCTCATTCTTGCAGCAGAGAACTCCAGGACTCACACAGTGAGGACCTGGAGCTAAGTGGGGCTGGAGTCACATCTCCATCCCCCACCCCAGTGACCTGCCCTGTGTTTCACTCTGTTACTCCTCTATATATTCATTTGTAGACCATTTGAGAATGATCTAGAAATCTCTATCCCTGTAGCAGAAGAGTCCTTTAAAAAAAAAATCACATATAGAACTGTGTCAATACCTACAAACTAGTTTTCCCAAATCAGTTAAAAATGAAAGGCTGCATTCAAACAACTCTATTACAAGGATTTCTTTTCATCGCAGGACATCAAATACCAGATATTAATGATATTTCACTCTCCAGCCAGTGGTTTTGACATTAGAACACAGAGCCAATGTCTAGGTAATAAAATGGGAGGATTTTTTTTTTTTTTTGCCCCTGTAGGCAATTCATCCTCTTGTCATATTTGAAAGCCCTCAGGTAACAAATCCTACGATCCCCAGGGCTCTCTACACCTGTGGAGAAGAGATTTCTGAAACTCCACATCAAATCCACTTTTGATTTTCCCTTGAGTTTGTCTCTGTCAATGTTAGGCAGGTAACACGTTTCAGCTTTTAAGCCATGAAGGGATCTTTTTTTAGAAAAAAATTGCATTCACAGCTTTAATCTTATATTTCCATGCGTATTGAGTTAAATGTTGTAAAACTATCAATTCTGTCAAAACCTAGCAAAAAGAAAACAAGATACCATGCAATCTTAATGTCCAAACTGACTAGTGATTATCAGAAATTAAATGTGCAGGAATTCCAAATCTTTTTTGATCTGCGATGTCTAGATAACTTTTGTTTTTCCATAATTGTATGAGGTTTCTACATAGTATTTAAGAATCAATTATATTGCAATTGATGTAATTAACTCTAATAATCTATTAAAAGTCAGTAGGAGGGCTATTCAAGTCAATAGAAAAGAAGGAGTATATTATGAAGGTGTTATTAACCTATACAGAATTTTACCAGACATTTTCTTTTCTTCCATAATAAATACACAGCAGTTAGGAAGGCTGTCATTATAATTTAATGTGAACAATAGCCTACTGCGTCTTTTCCTATGTACCCCTTAACTAATTCCATGGACCGTGCACAAGTAAAATGAAACCTTTTCTAATCAGTGTACAGTTATATCAATCATCTGTGCCTCCATGATTACAGAAGAGGGCCACTCCCTGCAAGGTGCAGGAGAATGAGAAGTTTCAGGCCCATCTTCTCTCTCAGTTGATGAGACCCAGTTTCTGACAGCTGTCTGCACATGACCACTGATCACAGATCCCACAGCCAACCAGAAAGTTCTGCTTGGAAGACCCTGCAACCACCACCCTGCTGGAGGAAGCTCCATGTTCCTGGAGGAAAAGGTGACTTGTAGGAGCATCTTGAGTTACAGAAGGTGAGAGCCATAGTCCTTCCACAGCCTTCCTACATGGCCCTGGCTGGGAACCTCACAGACAGCTCAAACAGCCCAGCTCACCAAGTGGGCCTGATTATCCACAAGTATGCTCTGGAAGCTGGTCCACCCCCCTCCCTTCTTCATCCTCAGTAAAATGAAGTCAGGAGCACATTGCCTCCTCAAAGGACTCCCTCCAGATCTCCATCCCACTTTCCCAGTCTGGTAATGAACAAAAACCAGGGACTGAGAGGGACAGAACCACTGGGGACAGAGCCCAGCGCCTGGCTAGGTCAAGAGACTGGAAACCAAGCTGCTCCTGACCCAGCTGTGCAAGCAAACGTTAGGCATCTCCTCCCATTGGTGAAGCAGGGCCTTGGGGAAAACAAAGCTAGAGGGCTTGAGGAAGCCCACCACAGGAAAACTAAAGTAGAGCTACTGTGAGTCAGAAGCCACCCCAGGCCCAGCTCACGGTCTACACAAGGTCACTGGAGCTCGGGAGCTAAGGGCAGAGGGAGGATGCTTGCCCTGGCAGGGGGACTCCATGGCTGCCTTCTCAGCTCACGCACGGGGCTGCCTCCCTGGCAATGCTGACTCCAGGCTGAGAGACCCTGGGAAAAGAGCTGGCTGAAAACGGGTGCCGGTCCACTCATCAGATATTCTAAGCACTGAAGCCTTAGAGGATAGAAACAATTACAAGATAGAGCCTGATGGCGAGCAACTTCACTTTCCCTGCAGAAGACCGACACCCAGAAGCAGATAAAACAGACACTCTTCGTGTCAAAGAGAAATCTCAGGCTGTCGGGGACACCTCTACTGGATTTTCCCTGGAGCCCTGCAAATAAAAACTCATGTGTCCTGGAAGGACCTGCCATCCCCTTGGCCCTCAAGTTCACTTAGCTGCTGTGGGCCGATTTCCCGCAGGAACCTGGCTCCCTGGCCTAGCTCACAGCATCTGAGCCCAGAGTCAAAAGCCCATCCCCAGGCCTTACCCCAAGTCTTCCACTCTCAGACTCATCTCAGAGATGGAATAAAGAAGCCCTTTCATTCTGGAGGGCTCCCGTTTCATGCAGCTCAGGCAAAGAGGGAGCAAACCCACCAGCCGCACAGGCAGCCACAGTGACTAGAATCTGAGACTCCCTTCCACTGGCCTCCCTTTGAACCTCCTCCCCCAGGCTGGCCCTGCAGAGTGGGTTTGGACACAGCAAAGCAGTGGCTTCAAAGTCACAGGGACTTTCTGCGTGCCTGGGAGGAGAGGAGGAATGTCACCTTGCTTTTTTCTGAAACTCCCACCGTTACTTTGTCCAGAGCACAGAGAGAAGAGGTAGGTCCAGGAGCCCACAGTTGGGGCCCTGGCTCTGCCTCAGCCAATGGCCAGCTGGGAAGCCAGCATTCTCTCTGACCACATTCTCTTCCAAAGAGATCTCAGGGGCCTGACACCTACTCACCGCTTCCCAGGGTTAACAAGGGGCTTGCACGAAACATGGCTTTGGAGGTTCAGAGGTGTTGGAGGGCTGATGGACTATGATGGAGGATGAGGGAGACTGCAGGTAGGCGCAGGCTGGTGACACACACCCGAGTCTGGGCCTCTCCCCCTGAATCACACCGAGGGTTGTAAGCCAACATTACCACATTAAATCAAACAATGATAAAAAAAAAAAAAAATTAGGCATTGTTATTGAAATAGAAGAATCCTATTCAAGTCTTCAAGTACAACTTCCAGCCTCCAAATTAACCGATCTTGTGGTGGCCAGTTCACTGAAGCCCTCTCTCTCTGTGTGGTTTGGTCCTCTGCTAGTGACCACCAGGGCTACCTTTGCAGGGGAAGAGCTTCGTGGCCTTTGCAACATCCCCACCTTGCCCAGGAGGGCTCCATTCCCATCAGGTAGGTGCCACCCACTCCCACCTACCAGTACACCCTCATCTAGACCTCCCCCTCACCCCACAGACCCCAAGCATCTGACTTCAGCGCCTTCACGTGACACCTTTGTTCAGAGCTCATTTCACTTGTGAGGGGAAAATAATACCTCAACCAGGAAATAAATCTTTGACTGCTCTTCCGTGCTCCCCTCACGTGGTGCTGGAATATGGCTCTAAAGGACATTCTTGTGGCCTTTCCAGTTCTTTTCCTCTAGGTCTGCAAACAGGAGTAGCCTGTCCAAGGGGAAGCTGCTCCCCAGCAGAGCCGTTCTTCAAAGGGGACTTCTTCAGGCAGGAAAAGGGAACGTCTGATACTGTAGCTGAATAAACAGACTCATCAAGCCCAGTGCCAGATTGGAAAACCAGGCCGATGCTGGGCGCTGCAGCCACCAGAGGCGGGCCCTGCTCAGGCGCCCGCTCACCCCTGTGCCTGGTTCTCTTGCTCTCTCCTCTATGCCTTGTCTTTTTCTCCAAACACCCTTGTGTTCCTGGTAGGGCATCATTGCCACAATGGCCTCACCTGGGGCATGGCTCCACAGTTCGCTTTGCATGAGCACCAGCCCGTTGCTCCCACCCAGACATTCTCCGTGACTCTTGACTCTCACCAAGTCTCCAGTCACCGCCCAACTCCCTCAAAGAGCAGCTAGCATGTCCCTTTGTCTTAAGCCCTGGCTGGGCAGCTGGGAGACCCTCCAGGACAGCCAAGGGGGTGTCCAGAGGATATTGCTGGACAGAGAGGTGTGCACATGTATGGACATAAAAGATATTACTTGCCCTGAATTTGAAAGAGTCCAGAACCAACTTGCCCATTGCAGGGCCTCACTGCCTATGGTAGAAATGCTCCCAGTATCCCAGCTACATTGATACTACAATTAATTTCCTACTGGAGGAGCTGGTCAGAGTGAAATTCCAAGCCACAGGTCACAGCAGGCTTAGGCTCAGATGTGAAATCTCTCTTTTCCATCCTGGAAAATTCAACCTATGTTATGGTTACCAGGGTGATCTGGACACACAGCGGGTGGGGTGACATCTGCAGTCACCCCTCCCCATGCCAGACACAGCTCCTCTAAGGGCAAATTATCAGCCCTCACAGAGCCCCTCTAACCACCTGAGGCAGAGGGTCTCGCTCCCAAGGCTTTGGTTTTAATGTCTAAACCCCTCCCCAGATATTCCTTATGATAAACAGTTCTTGGATGAGAAACATAGTTAGGAAGAGTTCATATAGCTCCAGCACCTGATTGGGAAGCCAATACACTAACTCACTGAGCTCCTGATCACACTGGGTGACTGTCTTGCTGAAAATATGTCTCAAACTTATCAACTTATCTTTTCAACTTCAAGTCCAACAGTCCTGACGTCCTGACAATAACAAAGACTCAACATAGAAGGGGCCTCTGAGACACAGATTACTGCTCATTTTCTTTTTCTAGTAAGTAGTTCTTGACCTCAGCAACACAGTCATCTCTTACTTCCCCACCTTCCTTCATGCAAAAAAATTTATCTCTAAAGGACTAGCTGAACCTCCACATGATAACTTTTTCCATCCTGAGTATCTGTCAGTAGTTAATTGTAATAGGCGCTGTCAAGGCACAACACAATGATGTCAGTCATCACCACCAACAGAGGCCCAGACCAGTCATGATCTGGTACCCCTGCCTGAGTATTGGCCAAGAGCAAATGATGCTGTCTACTTTGGGGAAGGAGGAGAAGGTTCTTACACGGATACTCAGATGCAGCATGACATGCTAGACTTGGATGTTAAGATGGATGTTCATCTTTGTGAATATGTGGCTATGGTTCTTTTAAAATCTGAATCATCCATTAATCATTTGTATTGATCCAATTTATCAGGTAATTATAATGTAGTCAACTTGATGTTTTTCTTGGAAAACAAAAAGAAAGTGAAGATTGGCGCATATTGATCAGTTGTTGAGAAATGTCTTTTGTGTGTGTGTGTGTGCGTGTATGCAGAGAGATGTGTGATAGATGATGAGTAGGAGATAGAGAGACAGACCAACCGAGAGAGTCATTATTTTTACGTGATTTTTGTATCTGGGGTGGCATCACCATCAGACCAAGAAACCAACCACCTAAGAAGAACTAAACAGCCAGTGTCTGTTTTTAAGCAGGAGTCTGAAAGCACCTCCCCTCCTCTGGACATGCACAGATTAGCACCTCCGTTACACAATCATGGGGCAAACAGCCCTCAGACATGCTGAGGGGACAAGGTGGGAGCCTCTGGTTCTACTTACCTTTGCCCAGGCTTTATTTGTTCTGCAGATAATACACTTTGGACTTCTTTAGCCAGCCAGTCATCTTGCACAAACAGAAAACTCCCTCAAACTTTCTGTTCCCGTGGGACCCTTGAGAAAACAAAATGAAAAAAAAAAAAGCACGATTAAAATCTACTTTCTTGGGTCAACATAGCAAGATTGAGCAATTTCTCCACATCTTGAAAGGGACTGTTCCTGGTGTCAGGTGGAGAATCAGTGAACTCCCTATTGATCCGGATACAGCAATAAGAGCAACTGATCTCTGTGCTTGCATGTCAAGGGCTGGTTCCTCCTCGCGGCAGCACCAGAACTTTCTCCTCATTCACCCTTTGTACACAATGGCTTCTAGGTGTCCAGATCACACAACTTTACCATTTAAAAAGTGATGAGGCATATCCCATCTGTGTTTTCACTATAACTGTATCTATCTTTCCATGTTACATGCACCAAAAGGATATGTACCCAAAAGCTCAAGATAGGGTTACCTCTTCTTTCCTCGTTCACTGAATCATGTCAAATTCTCTACGAGATAAGCAAGCCCTGCTCTGGACACACTTCCCCACGTTCCCCTCGGTTACCACCTTACCCCAATCAGAACCTGTTTTTGGATGAGCAGTGCCCACATCCATTGCCATCTGGCATGAAGACCCTGTTGTTATAGTAATCCCCCCAGGATTTGCATTTTAAGTATATGCCTAATTAGGAGATGGAAGCATCACTTTATGTTAGTGGAATATCAGGGATGCCAACGTAATTGGTGACAAGGGGAGATGGAGAATACCCCCCAGCCCTGGGGTTAGATGAGCCAGGATGCCTCATGTCTGGAAACCAGACAGAGGACAAGAGCTTGTACAGCAAGGCAAATGGGCCAGAGTGACCACCAGGGGAGAATGGGGACAGCATGATGACTGGGAGGCCCCTCCCAAGGTGAACCCCAAGTTTCTACTTTTGCTGCATGTTCATTGTAGGTCACAGCAGGGGTACCTAGGCATTAGACAGAACTAAGCCACCTAGTCACACTTGTGTCCCCTCATGATGAACAGAAACAAACCCCACAGACTGACATAGAGATCCACAGGTGTGCCAGCCTCGTGCTGAGGAATTAAACATGCAGAGTTCAGGGGGTAAAAATGGCCTTATTGTGATGAAACATCAATCACAAGTACTTGCACAGCTCAAGCATTTATGCTTGTCATGAATTTATGGAAGGAATTTCACTAGGGGAAAAGAGGAACACCAATCTAGATTATGTTCATCTTTGTGAATATGTGACTGTGGTTCTTTTAAAATCTGGATCATCCATTAATCATTTGTATTGATCCAATTTATCAGGTAATTATAATGTATTCATCTTGATGTTTTTCTAGGAAAACAAAAAGAAAGTGAAGATTGGAACATATTGATCAGTTGTTGAGAAATGTCTTTTGTGTGTGTGTGTGTGTGCAGAGAGATGTGTGATAGATGATGATTAGGAGATAGAAAGACAGACAGACAGACAGAGATAGATAGATAGATAGATAGATAGATAGATAGATAGATAGATAGATAGATAGATAGATAGATAGATAGATAGATAGATAGATAGATAGATAGATAGATAATTCATGAGCATAGACAAGTGTTATTCAATTTACCATCCACTCAGGCAACTTAGGTGCTCAGGCACAAAACACCAATATAATAAAGCACACCAGGTAAGTATTTGAGCAAAGAAGAGGCTATAGTTAAAACTCATTGTGTATTTCCAGAGAAAGCAGGAATGGGCATTTCAAATAGATAAATAAATTGGTATAAGAAATGGAAAGAAGTTTAACTTAGTAAACATGGGAAGCTCAAGGTCCCCTCAGCTGAAGAGCATCCACCTTGATGAAGTGTGAGCTACCAGATCAAAGTTAACAGGTTGACACAGGAAACTTGTCACAGGACAGTAAAACCAAAATTTGATTTTGCTTAAAACAGCTCAGTGATCAAGGTGCACTGGGAATATTTTTGTCGCTGACTTTGCCACTGCATCCTTGGTGCCCCATCACACAGGTTAGAACCCCTTGCCATGCAGACCCACATCCAAAGCTGTCCAAAACCCTCAGCTCCTGTCCGGGACCTGGCATGTGTGCACAGGAGCTCCGCTCAGGCCTTTCCAGGCTTTGACCTTTGCTTCTGAAATGTCAAGGGATCGCTTGTGTCATCACGAACCCCTCCCCCAGCCCCTCAGAGCTGGTACACAGAATGGACGTAACTGTGCCAAAAACGATAAGGCCTGGGAACTGCTGACCACCGCCGATTCTCCTGTCAACATTCCTGTCCTGAAATCTCCCTTACTTAACCTGGATCTCCTTCCCCTTGTGACACAAGGGAGAAGAAAGCCAAGGCAAATCATTCTCAGAGGGAAGCTGAGCAACTTCCAGCGTCCCCCTGCGGTCTCCAAGGGCTGTCTAGGGCCCTTTGGCCTCCTGGGACCCTGAGCTGCTCTACCTGTGCACAGACCTCTAAAGAAAATGAATTTGGGAACCCAATCTGACTTTCCAACTTTTCTTCTGTTTCCAATTATGAGTCTGAAAATCCAGATTCAGCTTCCAGATTCTCTTCAGGAAGCCAGTGTGTCCAACCCACACCCCAGTGGGGTTCAGGATGAGTCAGTCCTGAACAGTCAGTCCATCCTCTGGTCCTGGGTCCCCTCACCACCAGTTTCCCCCAGTGTGGCTATGAGAAAATCATCATGACCCTAAGTCATCAGATGAGCCGCCTCACCAGCTTCCTCATCAAAATTATCTTGCATTGAGATGTGTTGCTCTATAGCTGATTAGAAAAATTGTCAAATCAAGTTAAAGTTACTTCAGCTGGATTTTATTCTCCAGAAGGGCAGAGACTTTGACTTTTCTGCTCAGGCCTTTAACTAGTATCTACCACCATGCCAACCACCTAGTAGATTCTTGTGGTGGCTTGCCATTAAGATCTTAACAGTCTTTCCCTGCAGATCCCACATCACTGCCCTATTGGAATGGAGGATTTATTTCTCTGGCCCCGAGGACCCTCGTGGACCCATGAACTACTTTGACCAACCAAAGATGAGAGACATGACAGGCATGCTTCAGTGGTGAGGTCTCAAGAGGTTTTGTAACTCCCACCTGGTTTTTTGAGCACTTGCGCTGGAGAAAGCTGATCACGTGGAAGCAAGCTGATTCCCCAGAAACCAGCAAGTTTTGGAAGGCACAGCCAGTTGTAGTACTAACCAAGAGAGACCATGGTTAGTCCTGTGCCACACACAGGTGAAGACACCTTTTCAGGGGTGAGCCTCAGCAGCCATCCTGGAACTCCACGTAAGAACCCAACTGAAACCACAGACATCAAGCACCAAGAATGATAACAGGGTCCTGGAAGCACTACATGATCACATCACTAGTTGTAGGGATGGGAGGGGTAATTTATCACACAGCAATAGGTAACTAGAGGAGGCAGTGTGTATTGAATAAGTAAATGAATTAATAAGGGAAGCCACTTAGAATAAAGGATTCCCAAATGAACCCCATAGAATCCATTAAATAAATTAAGATGAGGTCAACAAAGTAAAGACTACCAGAAATTGGACCATTCTGTGGTAATTAAGGCCAAGAGGAAATCTGCTCCAGCAGAGAGAAAGTCGTTTTTTTGAGAGTGGAATTTTCCAGATCCACTAACCATCTTCAATGTGTTGATGAGATGATTGCTCAACGCCCTACTTCCCCTCACACAGCAGAATCACGATGGTGTTCCAGCCCTGATTCTAACGGTGAAGTAGAAGAAAACAGACCAGCCGCGAAGGAGCACGGGTAACCAAGGGAGGTCGGGCCCCATTTTCAATGAAGATTTTAACTCTACTCTCTCTTAATTTTGTAAAATAGACTTTGGTCCAGGTACACTGTGTGAAACAACTAAATATAGCCAAAGCCCAGGGTGGGTGGGAGTGGAGAGAGAGGCTAAATGCTGGGCACTCACAGCTGTTCCACCATCACACCCCCAGGGCTGCACTGGTAAGCACACAGCCCCCCATTCCCACCCCCGCCCCCAGCTGCACAAGGCCATCACGCTGTAACAGTGATGAGACTTATTGGGTGTTCTCTGATGACTGAAATCAGCCCAAGTCACTGTCATTTTTGCCCCAACACAATAGCCTCTACCTTATTTTGGTGAGGAAAAAAATTTCAAGAGGATGTCTTTAATCTTTTATGGGGTTTTAACTTTGTGCCTTTTCAGATGCAATGGCCCCAGAGCTAGGCCCTCCCAGGCCCCACTGTTGATTTTCTCAAATTCAGCATGTCCTTCCAAACACCCAACCTCATGCCACCGCCTCCTCACTCACATACTCTCCCCCCACCCCACCTGAGGGGACCCATAACCCAAAGAAAGAGTACCTAGCGCAGCTGAGCAGAAACCCTCAACAGGACAGAACCACCACAATGCAGAAGGGCTCTAGCTTAGAGTTGTGGGATGATGCAGCTACAGACAGAACTCTGTGGTGCAGGCCCCACACCCGTTAAGACCAGGTGGCTGGCAAGTCCTCCTTGACTGTGCAGGCGGGGTCTGGAGCTCAAGTTCAAAGTCAAGTCTTGAGCAGGCAAAACCCACTCCTGCTCACTGAGAGGGTTGGGAGGGATAGTGGCTTCTGGGCCCACACTGTGAAAGGCCCAGCCAGTGGGGAAGGAGGGGCATCAGAGTCCACTGGCAGGAGTCTAGAGACCCCAGGCACATGGTGTGGGGGCAATGTTCTTATGTGCCCTCGGTTGATCCATTTATGCCTGCCAGATGAGGGTGTGCTGTGCAGTCAGTGCCAGGAGCTGGTGGAGGCCTACCCTCGAGAAGTCTTCTCCAGAGAAGGGGTCTGGAGGGAGGGATGCTTGGTTTCAGGGTGTGAAGGCGAAGGGATCCTGCTCCAAGGCTTCAGAACTAGGGACTTTAAGACCTAGGCACCCTCAAGAGCAGCTCTGTCACCTGTCACAAAGGTATCCTCATGACTACCAGAGGTGGGAGGGACACCTGGCCAATGAGGGCTGTGAGCAGATATGGGGCAAGAGTGGACTAGGGCTGGAGTAGCTCTTAGCACTGCAGACAAGTGACCAAGGAAAATCCAGCACTCCTGCCTTCAATCAGATTTCTTAAATCTGACTTAAGATTTAAGAACTTCAGCTCTGTCTCCCAAGTCAACCTCAGACAGCTCCCTGGACTCTCCTCCTAATTAGAGTGCTTCCAGTACAGTAGTCAGGCATGGGCAGGCGTGCGTTGGTGATAATCCACCCACACTCAGGACAGGCCAACAAATGTATGTTGTTTCTTATATGGGATACAAAAAGAAGAGGAAGAGAAAGCATAGAGGGCACCCTCTGTCCTGGACACCCCTGGCCCCACCACGTCCCAGACATGGACATGGCCCCGTGACCATACAAGGTGGGTTGGGGTAGGGATGGCAGCCCAGCTCGGTGCAGGCACCATGGTTCACTGGATGCCTGGCAGTGGGAGGGTGGTCATGAGAGTCTCCCCCTTTCTGACTAGTGTTGATGGTTCTATTTAGGCTCAAACCATTCCATGTGGCACTGGTCTTGGGGTCCGATGAAACCATCCAGTTGGATGGACACTGGGGACCACGTCCTGTGGGGAAGGTACTTGGGGAAACTGCTGCTTTTGGTCACAGACAAGTCAGACCACATGTATGTGGAGCATGTAGTGGAACACCCCAAGGGGCACTCTCAGCTGGTTTTAACAGCAAAATAGAAGATCAGAATATCAGTAAATAACTACCTGGCTTTTCAGCAAAGAGGGAAAGAAAAGCATCTACATCAGAGCTGCCTCTGGTTTGTGTCTGTGAGCTGAGGGGCTGTGAATCAAAGGGTCTCCAGTCATTATGGCTTCACCTGAGAAATGGAATCTTGAACCCACAAAAGATGTGCATGTTCCTGATTAGGAGCTGTCCAGAGCTGCTTTCCTCCAGATAAAGATTCCAGAACCCACTTTTCCCCCTGTGTGGCGTGACAAGAAAGCTGTTCTTGCTGGAGGGCAAGGTGGGGACAGAGGAGAAGGAGGGATGGGGCACAGAGAGCTACTCCCAGTTTTAACTGAGGAGGTGACACAGGCCCTTCAGTTCTGCTCACTCCACCAGAAAGACCTGGTCACAGGCCCTGGTCACTGAGGGAGTCAGGAATATCACCCATACCACAGAGGATTCACTCCTCCAGTCAGCCAGCCCCTCTATCCATCCACAAGCATTTTCATGCTCTCTACCCTATCCCTCCTGACTTCCATGAGGTAACTGCCTCTTGTTTTCTAAGTTTCCCTTTTCCTCCTCACCTCCACTATCTTTGCCTTGTTTCTATGTCACCTCTTCTCTCATTTTACTGCTAATGGTCATCAGCATTGACTCTTTGAGCAATGCCAAGTGCCAGTCAAGAGAAAAGGGTAGACTGCCATCTTGTCAGATGGAGAGAGGGGTGAGGGTGCCTGCCCCTCAGCGCCACCCCCTTACTCTTACTGTTACAACAATGGGGAGAGGGAGAGGGCCAAAACATCAAATGGGGATGGAGGGTGTTGACAGGGTTGCTGATTTTTCACACAGCCCCAGTCCCTGTTCTTTGGCTTTGGGGTAAATGTTGGGGTAAACATTTGGGATAAACATTTCAAGTGTTCAACTGTTTTCTCTGTATCAATCACTCCTACGAAGCTCCCACCAGCTCTGAACACTTTGATGGTAAGGAGGGTTTTCTTTCACTCACATGAGCTCTTTCAGGGAAAGAGGGAAGAAGTAAACATGCCTTTTTGAAAATGCAAAATTTGAATATTCCATCATGTGCTAATGCCACGTCTGCCCACGAGAAGAATCCAGCACAAGCGCCTCCTTTCCTGCGACCTTGCTTACACCACACTTTTTGAGTGCTTTGTTTTTTTAATTTAGGGCAACAGATCAAGCTCCTAGCCCTTGGAGCAACCCCAGGGTGATGAGGTAGGGCAGACTTGCTCAGAAATTTGAAATTTCTGACTTCAGTTGAAGTCCATGTTGTGCAAAAGTCCAGATTCTGTGCCAGCATTTAGCAAAGAGTCCCGGGAAAGCAGGACCTCAAAGCATCTTTCTACGTCTGTTTGCCCTCTTTCCTGGTAGAGCAGCTGACATGCAGCTAGACCCCTGGACCCGGGCAAGCTTCTAGAAGCTCTATTCCAGGTTCTTGGGGCAGCACAAAACGATGATACTTACATTCTTTATCTACTTAGTGGACAAGTATCATCTAATGTAATCCCCTCAAAACTGGCATGGGGCATGACTAGCAACCTTGTTTTATAGGTGAAAAAGCTGAAACTTGAAAAAACTGAATCCCTTGTGGAAGAGACAGAGTTCTTAAGTGCTACTTCAAGAACTTCAACTTGGTTGCCTGACAGCAAAACCTGGAGCTTAACCATAATTTGCCAGTCCATTGCCATAAAAATCAACAGTCATGGCAGTGAGGGGAGCAGGGTGGGACCAAGCAGCAGAAAGTAAGAAAAATTCAAATTGTCATGGAAATTTATCATGTGATGATAATCACCAACATTTCTTGAGCACTTATTATACGTCTGGCATCACCCCAAAGCCTTCCCTGGCACCCCATGGCTTCACATGGCACTGCCTCTGGCTTTAAGAGATGGTATAAGTTAGCATCCTCATTTTTTTTGGAAACTGAGGCATGGAGGAATGAGGTGATAGGATCAAGGAAGGAGCACATCCAGGTCAGAGCAGAGGCACACACCCCTTTAGTGGAGAGCTGTGGGGTGCTCCCCAATAAAGCTGGGCTTCTGAGACTCATACACAACAGTGCTGAGACTCACTCACACGACAGCGCCATCCTAGGAGCAGGAGCCCACAGTCCTGGCTGCACCCCCTTCCCCAGTGGGACCCAGAAGGCTTGGAATGAATCCTGGGGAGCCGCCCCACTCCTCATCAGCCCAGGGCCGTGAGTGCCAAGGACTTCTTCTGTCCTATTGAAAGTGAAGAACGCTTGCCTCTGAAATAAGTACAAAGAGCAAGCAAATTTAGTCAGTTTATGCAAAACACAAAATGGCATCTGCCATCTGGAAAAATACACCAAAGCTGGGAGCCGTCAAGCCTCTTTCAAGATTTTGGCATGTAAATTCCACTTTTTTTAGATCTAAAAAGTCCATGTGAATTCCCAGTTTGGTAACTGTAATTCCCCCTTCCCTGTTGCTGGTGGCTTTCTCTCCCCCAAACACACTGCCCTGAGTTTACAAAGTAATGTGTATATAAACACAAATAAATTAGATATAAATGTATAATGCAGATATAAACACATTATAATTACATAAATTACCATTAAGGTAATTATAAAATCAATATTTTATAGATAACACATTCAACATGTTTTGCATTATACAATGTATTGTCTATTATATTATATATCTTAAACAATAAATGTACTCTAAATTTACATATCACTACATGTACTTTTTCCTTTGCAGTGGTTTAAGAGTTTCTGAGAACACAGACTGGCCAACAAAGGGCTTCTAAAAAGAAGATAATTTTTTAAAAATCTTTCATAATTACCATATTTCTTACATTTAAAATGGTTTAGACATACACTTTGGGGGGAAAAATCCTGAATTGTCAAAATATTAATAAGGACATAAAACAATGATGCTTCATTTAAAAAGAAATTAAATAAAAATAAAAATAAATATTTTAGACAGACATGTCTACCCTTGAACCGTCTCTGAATTTGGCAGCCAGCACGTTGTGAACGATCTGTCAGCCCCCATCTGTGGGTGGATGCTGCTGCGCCTTTCTGACCACCAAGCCCTGGTGCACCTCCATTGATGCTGGTTCTAGGGGGTCATGGCAGATGAGGAGGAGGTGGCTTCAGACCTGGGTTGATGGCAGTTAGGTGGGCAGTACATCCAGCAGAAATGTGTATACCAGCCAGCATGAAAGCAAGACACTAGCAACATTCATTTAAGACCTGGGTTGATTTCACATCTCCCTAAAAAATCAAAACTAACTATCTAAAAACTAAGTCAAGAGCCAGACACAGTGGCGCATGCCTGTAAGCTTCAGGCTATGAAGTGGCTGGGGTTAGGGATTGCAGTTCAAGTCCCACTCAGGGCAACAAAGGGAGACTTAGTCCCAAAAATTAGCTGGGCATGGTGGTACACACCTGTAATCCCAGCTATCTGGGAAGCTGAGGCTGGGGATTGCTTGAGTCTGTGGTAGCATGGGCAAAATGAGCCTGCAGTTCCTGGGGAAAAATAGTGAGACCTAGTTTCAAAAAGAAACAAGAACACGCCAAGGTCATAAATGGAACAGAGGGGTGGTTATCAGAAGGGGGGTTCTGGCTCGGAATCAAGGGGTGCACATTTCCATTTTTGAAGTCAGTCAGTCATGGGCATGTTGAGTGAGCATGAGGTCCACAAGGGTAACATACAATTGCAAATTAGAAAAATTGCTAAGAGATGGGATGTAGGCTTACAATGGGGATGAATTTCCATCATATACAAGCACCCAATCGTGCTGTTGTTCTCCTCAAACAAAACAACCTTGTAGGTCAGTGACACTTCAATCTAAAGTAAGAACTGAGATAGATCTGGTTGAAACTTGGATAGAAGTTGTCTTCACCAAGACAGGAGAAGGGGACACGAATGGACAGAATGGATCTAAGGAGGAGCACGCTCATGGGGCCAAGTGAATGAGGCTGCAGCAGTCAGAAACAGCAAGGGAGACAGAGCTGGACGCAGAAACTGGACACAGCTGGACCCCACTCAAGTGGGGGAGCAGACAGAACAGCTTACGCTACTAGAATCAAAGATGGGGGTGTGACGTCAGTGTGCTCCTGTGACCGCTGTGTGACCACTGCACACTTATTCCAATGGATAGATGGAGCCAGGAAACCCATGAGGGTCACTTGTGTAGAACAATAGGTGGCTCCCATTTTACTCTCTATTTCTATGTTCTCCATTTCATCATCAGAATGTTTCAAAGGCTACTGGGGAAGAAAAAGTTGAACCTTTGTTAGCCACGAAAGTGTGATTCTAAGCCAGGCACGGTGGCTCATGCCTGTACGCTTCAGCCTATGAAGTGGCCGGGGCTAGGGATCGTGGTTCGAGTCCTGCCTGGGGCCCATAGTGAGACCTAGCTCCAAAAAAAATAGCTGGGTGTGGTGGTGTGCGCCTGTAATCCCAGCAACCTGGGAAACTGAGGCTGGGGATTGCTTGAGTCTGTGGTATCCTGGGCAACAAGAGCCTGCGGCTCCATGGGCAAAAATAGCAAGACCTAGTCTCAAAAAAAAAAAAAAAAAGAAAATGTGATTCTCAGGAGCAGATGATCATATGAGGTCAGAAGTTAGTGGGAAGACCAAAATGGAAGGAAGGATTGCGCCTACACTCTTCAAATATTCCCCATTCATCTCTTCTCAGGTCACCCTGAGTCTGAGGATGACTCCTAGGCTTGGACCTTTGGGAGTAGAGTAGGATGAGGTGGTGGGGGCAAAGAAGATGGACTGGACAACATCTCTTCCCAGGGTTGGTCTGCTCATGACACCAGAATTCCCACTTCTTTTCTGAGCCACCAGTCATCTCCAATCCCCACTTAGCAGCACCTCGTGCCTTAAAATAAGCATTCTCTTGAATATTTCTTTACCCTTCAGACTTTGAAGGGTACCCTTCAGAAGCCCTACTGAGGTTTTCTGGAAGTCAGTATGGCATGTGTAGTTATCTCAGTTGAAAGAGGTCCCCCACCCTCTATTAAAATACTTGCTCTACCACTTACTGTGTGGTCATGGAAAATCCATTATCTTCTCTGATCTTCAGTTTACCCATCAATAAAATGCAAGAAATTTGATAGTTGAACCAGCACAATAGATGGTGTTGATAAGGGTGATGATGTGCTGACAGTGATGATGGTGAAGATGGCAGTGATGGCAGGGAATGATGGTGGTGGTGGTGGTGATGATGATGATGTGGTAATGGTGGTAGTGATGATGATAATGGTGGTGGTGGTTACGGTGATGTTGAAGGTGATGATAATGGTGGTAGTGGAGATGAGATGGTGGTGGTGGTGGTGGTGGTGATAGCTATGATGATGGTGGTGTAGTGATGATGATGATAACAGTGGTGATAGTGGTAGTAGTGATGGTGATGATGATAGTGATGGTGGTGGTAGTGATAACGATGGTTGTAATGCTCAACAGTGGTAATACTTTTACCATCACATGAGTGTCAGAATAGGACTCCTTCCTGACACTTCTGGGAAGCTACCACATTACTACAGGACTGATGTGATCATGGCCTCAGCTTTATTATTGAAATGACATTCTGCAACTCCAGGGGTCCAGGGTCTTGCTGCTATCACAGAACCCCCTTCAGGCCAGTATTTTGAATGTCACTTACACCAGTTTGGAAATAATCTGCTTGCTTGCCCTCCCAATGAAGGATGTCAGAATCAGCTAATGGAAAGTGACAAGAAAGGATATAATGAATGAGAGGGAGTTAGAGTTTGGGGATGGAAAAAAAAGCCTTGTTCTTCAGAGAATGCCCAATTCTCAGCGTAGCATGTTAAATCATGCGTGTCAAATAATGGACTAATTAAGGATCTTCATCCGTTTTTTTCACATCTTATTTTTGTTGGTCTTTCTAAGATGTATTTTCAAATCAGTTCTTAGTTAGCAAAAGAAGTACCAAGAAAGAAAGAGGAAGAAAATAGGAAGCTGCCTCTCAGAGAAGACAGAAAGACTAAGGTAGAAGCAAATACCCAGGCACGGAGGCGGAGGCTGAGCGGGGATGGCGGGAAGTTTCACAATGCAGCAGCAACTTCCCGAATAATGGAATTTAATAGCATATAATCAACCATGATCCAGGGGAACTCAGATTCAATCCCGCTAATTGTCTGAGCCAGTGAAATGAAGGCAAAGTTTATGGTGCCAGCATGCTCCTGATGCCCCTAACACCATGGGGGACAATTGTTCCCAGCTGCCCACCTCTCACACCCAGAGGGCACATGGTCCCTGCCCTGCAAACACCAGGCTGAATCTCCAACTTTCTTGGACAATGCTAGTTCTCAGACTCGAAAGTCACAGAAATGTAATTTTTGCAATCAACAAACTATTGTACTAAGCAAAGAACAGAGGGGTAACTAGATAGAAAGCCTCCAATTAGGTTATAAAGAATAATAACCAATATGCTTTCATGCTAATGCCAAAAAGTACAAAAACCTATAATAAATCTAATTGAGCACATGATCATAAGCACTGTTTTCTACCTACACAGTTCTGCTATATTAAGGTAGGTTCCAAATAGGGAAACACTTTTTTTTTTCATTGTTACTGAAAAGGGTGTTTTTTTTCTTTTTAATTTGGATTATTTTATCAGTATCAAAAAAAGCCAGGGAAGGTATAATTAAGAAAAAATGGTTTTCTCTGCCATTACTGATTGATTATTTCTACGCATAAAAATTGAAGAAACTGGAGCAATTATCTGCATAATTCAGGTCTCCCCAAATTAGAGGTTTCTAATAAAAAACACATTGTTTTTGCCTGAATTATTAAGATAATAGCCTTAGTTTCTACTTTATCTTGCGAGCGCGGATCAGCCTATTGATGCAAACTCTTTTGTTATCACTTTAAAGGGCCTTTTGGGTTTTTCTGGGTGTTAAGCATATCGTTTCTTTGGTGTCCAGACTTTAGCGGACCTCAAAAACACACTCTCTAAAGTCCAACAGAACACCGTGCTGAGTTGTTACTGAAATGACTAAAGCCTAAATAAACCTGAAAAGTACGAACAGTAAGTGTTACCTTTCCTTTTCCAAAAAGATCCATGAAGTCTTGGTTACATGTGGGGGCAGACCAGGGAGAGCAATACCTCTGTGAAGGGATAGTGTAAAAACAGGAAAATTCCTGCCAGCGCACAGCCGCAGCAGCTAATAAAGAGAACATGGTTAAAAGAGATTAAGGTTCAAACGAAGGTCAGAAAAGAGGCTGATTGAGGAAAACTGTCATGTCCGCTGCACGGCCGCTTAAGTGAAACAGTTTCCCCCCGCATCAGTCTTAGGTTGAAAAATTGCACTGTTGGGGTTAATAAAGAGGCCGGGCATTTGTTTGGACTGAGACTTCAATTAAAATGTTATTTGGAGCAGCCAGAGCTAATGTGTTGCTTAGAGGTAAACTGAACAGCCTTTTAAGAGGACGGGAAAAAAGAAGACGAAGAAGGAAAAAAAGACCACCTAATCTGTCAAAGACCCTGAATAACTGGCAGGAAGAATTGTGTCTGCTGGCCCCAGGCCCAAGCCGGCGGCGGGCATTCTTCAGGGTTTGTGACATCATCTCGAACAGCTGAGGGCCCGAGTGCCACGCTGGGCAAGGAATCCACAGTTCAGCTGAGCCTTCTTTGAGACAAAGAAAAAAATCTGGTGGGTGTCCTATGCCAAAGCTTGTTGTTTTAATGTCACTAAGAGGGCGGGCCCGAGGATTCTGGGTCTTCGTCTGGTGATTCTACCCTGAAGGCAAAATCGATGAATGCAATTCATTGAATTTCTCAGGCCATACCAATTTGCCCACAGTCAGACAAAACCTCCAAAGTTGGCTTACATTTTGCTGCTTTGGGGTGAGTGAAAAATGCCCTC
Organism: Uropsilus gracilis; assembly: GCA_004024945.1. NCBI lineage: Eukaryota > Metazoa > Chordata > Mammalia > Eulipotyphla > Talpidae > Uropsilus > Uropsilus gracilis. The sequence goes on from PVHY01001704.1 coordinate 59,457, forward strand.
AGCCAGCGCCCTCTCCCCTCCCCTTTATGTCCTCTGTTCCAGGAGATCTGTTAACCACACCGAGTCTGGCCAGCCCGGGTGTGGCTCAGCCAGCAGGATGGACACCTGTCTCAGCCTTTCTGGGGCTTGTAGTTGGAGGGATAGGGGGGTGGTCAGTCAAGATAAAGAATCCACACGTGCAAATCAGAAAGAGTGCAGGAGAAGTGCAAGCCGGGCACACGCACCATTCTCTCCAACCTTTCCTCAGCTGACCAGATGAGCAGTGACTATCTGGAGACACTATTATTAGTGCTTGGGAGGCTGAGGAAGCAGGTTAATGGCAGACATAAAATATGTGATGTTCTTTAGTGTGTGTGTGTGTGTGTGTGTGTGTGATGTTCTTCTGGGGAGTGTGGGGTCTGTGGGGTCTGCTTGTGTAGGATGGATGACATACACAGAGAGGTGGGTGGTGGACACAAGCGTGGAATGTAGACTTGGGTTGTGGACACAAACAAAGCAATGGACTCACATAGAGGCCCAGAGCCAGGAAAGGCCTGGGTCCTGGGGAAAGAAGGCAGGTCATAGCATGTATTCACATGCACATATGCACACACAAAGACACACACACAGGTCCTGTGACCAGGGATGAGGGAGTGTTTTCCTGCTAACTGACTTCATGCCATTCAATTTTTTTAAACCAGTTTCCTAGACTAGAGAAAATGGACTTGATTCAACTGACCTATCTCCCACAATAAACAAAACAAAACAAAAAACCACTAGTTCTAGTTCTCTTTCTCAAATTAAAGAAGATAAATTTGGGAGTATAAATTCCTTTTCCACCCCCCACCTCACCCTACCCCACCCTTGAGATTGAAATAAGGATTGAAAATCCCTGCCAGCTGCACATCCACAGACTTGACACCTAACAGAGGCATCTAGTCTTTAGAACCTTCTTTGAGAAGCCAGCTGGTTTGGTCAGAAAGGGGTTGATGGTCCCTTAGACCCATGACACGCAGAGCAGGACACAGAATGGAAAAGACCACACTGTGGAAAGGAAATGCCAATACTGCGCACACTGTGGCGGGAACATGGACCAGCAGGCCGAGAAGCAATGCGCCCTGCACGCGCTGAGTCTGTCCAGGTCCTGGCAAAATCTGCCAGGCCCAGATTGACTTCATTAGTCATTCAGAAGTACACAGATCACACCAAAATTATCCTCCTCCTCACTGAGAAATAGTTGATCATCGGAATAAATAGAAACTGATTAGAACACCAATTCTTCAAAGAGTAAATATTTCATTCACCAACCAGTTGCAATTTCGCCTGTGGCAATTAAGAAGAAAGTAGGCAACACAACCACACAAAAGGTGTGACTGACATCAGTTCAATAGGGGATTGGGCTGGCAGTGGAACCCTGTTGGATGTGGGGTGGACACAGAGAGACCACCCGGTCACAGATGCAGCCAAGGAAGGTGGGAAGAAGCCAACACAGCAAACGTCGTCTGCCCTGCTCCCTGCCTGGGCTCCCTGACCAGCACGGCTCTTGTCCAGCATACTTGTCAGGAAGTCTCCAGATGTCTGGCACTGCCAGACCCAATGTGCTGGGACTGAACTGGACAGTCACAGCCTGCTACAGTCCCCTCTGTCCCTTATCTGGCTGACCTTGATGCCAAAAACTCACCACTGCTTGACACCATCACCTCCATTCTGTTCATGGGTATCAGTGCCTTAGACACAAGTTCCATGGGCAGGAACTTCATCTCTTTGTGCATCATCCCCAACATCCAGGTCACACAAAGTCTGAAAGAGCCTGTACTGGTTGAAAAGGTTTACCCTCAGGTAACTTACTCACTTTGATGGAGATAATGAAAGGAAATGTTGGGGGCTGGACCACTTGGGGTTTGGCCTCCCCTCTAGGCAAGAAGAAAGCTTTTCCTGAGCCAGTGGTGTTTAAGTGGGACCCTGGAAAATGAAAGGAACTTATGCAGAGGGATCAGGATTGCCTTGGGAGAGAGGCAGCTACTTGTTTAAAGCTGCCAGTGGTGTTAAAATCACAGGAAATAACATGGAGACTGAAGTATTGGAGGGAGGTAGTGGGAGAAGTAGGAGCAGGGGATGTGGTAGGAGCCCCCCGAGGCCAGGTCTTGGAAGGCAAGAACAAGTGCAAGATCTTCCTGGGTCCACTCAGAACACCAGGCATCCCCCAAGAGAGCCGTGAACATGTGTAAGCAATAGCGTGATCGTGCTGCCCAGTTCTCCAGCCTCAAGGGCTCCTATGCCAGCATTTTGGAGCCTTCTGATGTTGAGAGAGGGCCATGGCAATTAGGACATGTCAGCCTTGGAAAAGAGTGAGCAGCAGAACCAGCCACATTGACGTGTGCCACTGGGAGGGAACACAGGTGACAGCAGAAACATGGAGGTTGGGGTCCCTGAGAGTATAACTGAGCTCTAGACAGGCCAGGAACATGTGGGAGGTTCTCAAGAAGAGCCCCACAGACATGGAGCCCAGAACCACAGTCCGAGTCCAGCACTGGTCCATGAAGCCTTTCTGGTGGGCAGATTTCCTCCATCCCTCTTGATCCACCTGGCCACCCTGATGCTCTGAGGCCCACCTCTGGCTCCCAATCACAGGATGAATGTGTCCCTCCTATGCTTTGCTGCCCCTCCCACATCCCCCTGCCCAGGATCCAGTGCTGGGATCCACGGTGGGTGCCCATGGGGGTGGTTCTAGAGGTATGTTGAAACGTCACCCTGCTCAGATCTTCCTGGCCAAACTCCTGGAGGAACAGGGCTCAGCATCTTCAAGCAGCCTCATTTCATGTCCCAACAGTCTCCCAGGCAGATGCTGTCTTCAGTCCTGAGGAAACACAAGGAAAGGCGGCTCAGCAGGCGGTGTTCAGGTGTCCCTAGACAGCACTCATATCCCTCCCAAGCTGAGTCCACTGTCCTGATCATCCCTCTCATGTGCTGCCTCCTCTTTGAAGGGTTTTCCACAATCACAAGACAAGGCTCTTGAAGAATATTTGGGCAGAGCATTCCTGCCCCTTATCTTCCTACCCACCTGAGAGCTCCAGGGACCCAGGTATCAACTGAGACTTGTTGGAGAATCTGAATGCACCCCTAAAGAAAATTCACTCAAAACATCCCACACAGACTTAAACAGATCATAGATGAATGAAGTATCTCATTCATGTCAATGAGAATTCCACACCCAGCTCCCCTGCCTGCTGTCACTCCACTCCACACACTTCTGGGTAGAAATGGAAGTCTGGTTCATTTTCAGAATCAGAGGGGCTGTTGTTGGCTGCACCATGGTGGGAGGGCAAGTGACTGTGGAGACAACTGAGAGGAGCTGCCTGGCAGCTAGAAGGGAGCTTCCCTCTGCCTTGATGTCCCAAGGAAGCACCAGTGAAGCTATACCACGTGGAAGAAGCCAGAACCACAGGAAATGGTGTTTTTTAAACACAAACTATTTCCCTTGAAGGACTAGTTCACACAAGAGCATAAGAAAAGAATACGCCAAACCCACCGCAGCACCAAGTCAGGGTCTTTCAAGTGACAATACTCAGGAAACCTGTCACCTCACAGTTCACAGCGGGGGTTCTGTGGAGTGTTGGCCACTGTGAAGCCAACAATCAAACCAATAGCACCTGGGACAAGAATACTGTTTACTGACTGAGAGCAAGTTTTCTTTTCCTTAAGAAATTCTCAAGGGCTAAATGACATCTTTTTTTTACGATGAATGTGAGAAACCAGTGCCAGGTCCATATTTTCCTGTCCTTGCTTCCAGGAGACTCAGAAATGATCAGCAAATTATAGATGTCATTCAAGCTGTTGATAAATAGCTGTTGAACACAACGCCAGTTGCACTTGCACAAATCTCTTTGTGATATCTGACCCCATACTTGCAGTCCTCCTGACTCCGGACACTGTGATTCTTCAGAACCACCACAAACCAGCACACTCCTAACTTGCTTTACCCACAAAGTTAATAACAGCTGACTTTTCAAAATTTTCTGTTTCTCCACAATTCTCCCCAATCCCAGTTGCACCCCCACACAACTCCTCCACCCGAGTCTAGCCCCTTGCTGGTGGCCTCAACAAATGCAGCATATTTATGGACAAGGCAACAACAGGCTGGATTGAACTGATTTTATATTTAACATGTTGGTTTTGGCTAGTGACTTTTTGAGACCAGTTTGCAAGGCTACAGTACATCAGTTGCCTAATTCATAGATTATCTTCTTAGACTGAGCGTGTGACCTAAAGAAAACCTGCCTTCTACCCTTTTGAAACTCAAAAAATTACGCAAGAAGTGACAGATGGATGATTTGGGGGAAAAGAAATGTCAATTCATGTTTGTCAAAAAGGGTGTCACAGCATTGGCAGCACTTCCGCTCATCGACAGCGCCCAAGCAGTCAAAGATTAATTGAGCACCAGGCCGTAAGCTACACAGGAGAGGAGGAGAGTAAGCTGCTGACAGGACAGTCAGGAGCTGAGAAGTGAGCTGAGGAGCATCAAGGACATGTTGGGAAGCGTCCCCCCCCCCCAACACACAGAGGCTAAATGCGAGGTTTTCATCCTTTTCCTCCTGTGAAAGAAACAAAATCATTCATCCTTCTCATGTCTAAAAGAATTCATCTTTCAAGTAACTTGAACAGATAAAATTAGGGATCAAGTTTGTTGATTGACTTAAGTCCATGCACTACATGACCTACAACATTAGGAAAAAGTCATTCCAGATTTCACACACTGATTTCTCAACTTGATACAAATACAAGCATATGGTAACCCATAAAATGCTACACACCAACTAAGGAAAGAAAGCAAAGCACAAAAATAAATCAATCAAATTTAGATCTAAAGCCACATCTTCTATATTTGCTTCTGGAAGAAGTAAAAAGTTCTTGGGCCATGGAAGTAACCAAATCAAATATGTGTTTGTCTGTTTATTCCCTATTCATTCATCCTCACACTTTGGAAGGACTGTGGGCACTCATCCCCTAAAAGGTTTTGATCACAAATGGATATATGGTGGACAGCCTGGGGTAGAAGGTACAGGTATAAGTATGGACTCAGCGAGGACTAGAGCCGAGATGTGCAGGCAGGAACATAGTCCCTTGGAAAGTAAGGGGACGACCACAAGGGCAGACCAAGAGTCTGATGGGGTGAGCTGGGACCAGACTATCTCTCCAGACTACATGACACACAGACACACAGACACACACACAGACACACACACAGACACACACACACACCATAGAAATTGTCAAAGGTGACATTTCCAGAAGTGATTAAGAAGTGACTTGACTGGTAGACCAGGCAGTCTGACCCTCTTGTGAGACTCTGCGGCCTACACGGCCCGCCCTCAAGCAGGTTCTGAAGGTGTCAGCAGGATTTGGTTGACTGGACCACTAATGGAACTGTGGTTAATTATTGACTGATAGGGATCTACCTTATCTTTCTATCAGGAGCTGCCTCAAGACTTAACGGGAAACACTCAGCTGGGTGAACCCAGCTCTGGGCCTTTCTTTTGCTCCTGAGTCCCCGTGGCTTGTCCTTGCTCAGGACTGGCGCTCAGTCAGATTGGCTGGTCCTCAAGAACTGGGGGTTCAAAAGTGCCGGCCATGAGGGGCTGGGTCAAGCTCAGGCGCCCACAGACCTGGCAGGCACTGCCTTTGTTGGGTCACAGATTTCCAATCACATTTCTGGGGTGAAAAACAATGACTTTCTGTCTCTGGAAGTGCTGGTGATGTCCAAGAATCAGTGTCCAGCCCCCTGGTCAGGAGGCCCCTCCACTAAGACCTCTGGGCAAAGCCAGGGAAGAGCCAGGCAGCTCGGGCCCAGCTGCCCCAGATAAGAGGTGGCCCGTGTTAATGCGCAGACTTCCTCGCAGCAGCAGCGCCTTCCTTTTCCAAACAGCCTCCCTTTCATGTTGGCGAATGTTGTTTTTCCATTGACTCAACATCTCGCCTCTGGTGCTAAGCCAGTGGGGAAAGTTGGAGGGGGAGGGACGAGCAAGGGGGGCAAGTGAAGTCCGGCGGGACAGAGGGGCAGCAAGTCATTTCTCCGCACAGCGAGACACCTGCGGTGGAGACCGGGTCTGAAAATCTGGCTTCCTCCTGAGGGAGGTCAGCCTCTGGCTCCCAAAGGCCCTCTACCTCACCCTGACCCAGCTTGCCCCCTCCCTAAGGATGGCCCCCTCCCGAAGGATAGTCCTCAAGGCATGAATTTAAGAGGGAAAAGAGATGCTAAGGAGAAGAAAGCCAAGAAAGAGAGAAGGGCAAGAGACAGACAGGAGGGACCAGTGAGGAGAAAGTAGAGGTATGGGCACAAAAAGGAGAGAATAAAACAAAAATAAATAAATAAATAAATAAAGATAAATGGGAAAAGAAAGAATGTAGAAAAGGAAATTTGTTTCTGAAGCCACTGGACCCCAGGAATGAGGGGCCAGGAACACTCCCCTCAGGGCCTCTCTGGACTATCCAGGTCAAGGGGCACCTTCAAAACCAAATCTTGATTAGAGTCAGCTAAATGTTTTGACTTGAAGGAGACAAGGAGGATTAAAAAGCAAAATAGAGCAGCAGGATAAGAAAGAAACAGGAAAAGAAAGAAAATTTAAAAAAAAAAAAAAAAAGCCCTCATGGGCAACACAAAGAGAATGATAGAATACACTTCTGAACCAGCTAGTCAGCCAGGACGAGCTGCAAGGATTCCCAGGGGCAACTTGTCACATTAGTTTAGTGAAACCCCAGCAGCGTTTATCCCTTTCCTGTGCCTAATCTCTCCCTGAGCACCACAAAACCTCCAACCACATTTAATAGGATTACTTACGTCCACTTTCTCCCCCCTCCCCCCCCCCTTTATTTTTTACAATTCTATTTTCAGCCAAACAGGGGTCCTTGAATTCATCCACTTCCTGCCTCACAAGGCAAAATCTGGCATGCCGGCATTTTAACCTTTCAAGACTTTTTTGATTCAATCTGAAAAATGTCATTTGACCATTTGGTGCTTTTCCCCTCGTGGGAATCTCCACTGCTCAGCGAGTGAGGAAGGGGTGTTGCCAGTGAAAGGGTCACACATAAGCAGGGCTGGGCCACGGCTGGCAGAGCCCACTCTGCTGAGGCCACAAGGAGCTTCGCCCACCAGCCCTGGGCAAGGTAAACCCAGGTCCCAGGTTGACCACTTTTCCCAGTCTGGAGGCCTTGAGCTGAAACCCGCCAGCCTCGACTTCCTCATCCACACAGTGGGGGTGTTAGGGTTAAGAAAGAACAACATGTGATAGACCTTCTTCCTCTGGTCTCTTTTTCTAGTATTTTATTAGGTTCCTGAAAAGAATATATTCACAGTTGATTGCTCATTCAAGGTCACCGAGTTTTCCTTTTCTTCTCACCTTGATGGCTCATCTCAGAACCCATGGCAGCTCAGAAGGAAGAGCACCCAGGTACTGGGGGCACGTGGTAAGAACCCCACACACTGACCCCCTCCCACTGTGCCTCCCAGTGTGGGCCTCCTCTCAGAGAACCTGAGGACCTGGTTGCAGGTGGAGAGGAAGAAGTATGGGCTCTTGGCCTCCAGACTCTCTAGACTCCTGTCCTGTGGGGTGAGACCCAGTAACCCCAACACAGAGGGCACAGGGCCTCCAGAGCTCGGGGGAAAGCAGAAGAGAACCCAGCAGCCAGCCCAAGATGCTCTCCCAACTGGACCCCACAGCCAAGCTGGTGCCAAGCAGCCATCCCTGAGATATGGAACTGATCTGTTTCTTTGAGTTACTTCGGTTTAGGTTCTGGTCCCCCAGCCCTTGGGTACCACCCACAGAAGATACAGGGAGGAGATAAAGGGTGAATTCCCTGGATCTTGGAGGGGAAGGGTGGGCACAGGGGATCCGAGGGAGCTGGGTGGACCTAGGGTAGGGAGAGAGGGAAGATGGAGGAAGGTGGGACTGGCTGCCAGGCAGGCCACCATGCTGGTACTGTGGGAAAAGGCACTGCAGGATGAGGCCCTGAGGAAAAGAGAGTCAAGGTGACTGGGAGGCCCCAGGTCAGGGGTGCAGTCCCATGAAAGTCTCCTGCAGAGAGCAGAGGTGACAGACTGGAGGCCCAGTCAGGGGATTGGGGCTCTGTGGCCTGGAGAGGAGGTACCTGTGGGGGGAGAAGGATGAGAGTAACCTCAGGATAGGTATGGTGAGGCCTCTCAGCAGGTTGCTACATTCCTGCACAGGACCCCTGGCTTGTTCACCCTGTGAAGTGGTGTTCAAGTCTTCCTGCGAATCTGGGATCAACCAGTATCTCCAGAAGATTTGGGGGGGGGGTTGGTCAGGCACTACTCCCACAGTGCCCCTCAACAGGGCCAAATCTGAGCATCCAGCAGTCTGCCAGCCTCCTGCCCCATTCCCAGCTATAGGCCTGCTCACCTACAACAACCCTGTACACTTAGATCTGCCAGATGCCCTATGCCCTCACCCAACACTCCCCTACAGTCTTTCCTCCTCCCTACCTGGCATCACTCACTTGCCTCTCACCCCAATTCTTCAACTCCCCACCTATATGTTCCCTCTACCTGGCCCTGCCCCTCTTCCTCTCTCACCTTCACCCCCCTCCTCAGTTTCTGGCTTCAACCAGACACCCTCCCTCCCACAGGTAAGGACACCAGGGCCCCTTTCAGTACTTGGGAGCCAGAGGGCAGCAATTATCACTGTCCCACACAGCCTGGTTCCCTGTAAGTGTCTTTGCTTTTCCCCCCTGGAATCACAGATACCCCCACCCGCCTTGGTACAGGGGGTCGCCAGAGAGCAAGGACCCTCCACATTTACTCAAAGATACCCACATACACTCTGAGGACAGGCACCTAGGGTGATTCTGTCCTTCCAAAGTGACAAGAAACAGGCCTCTCTCTGTCCCAGGCTCTTTCACTAGATGCCTGGTGGCCATGGCTTCCTAGCCCCCCCAGACCACATGCTGACACCTCTCCTAAGCTTTCTGTGCATGTGAGCCAAGAACCTTGGTCATCTCCAGTGTGGCACCACCACTCATCTCCTGAGTTCCTTCCTCAAACACTGCAGCTGGGGCCCAGGGTGGCACCGTCCACCATCTTTCTCCCCTTCCCAGGCTAGCCTTGACAGGTCTTCCCATCCATCACGTTTGGGTTGTGTTTTACTTTCCCTACATTTGGGGAGTAGTTCTTGCAGAAACGAGCTGGGTGACTTACATTTGTTTCCATTTTAACTATCAAGGTTGACTTTCTTTTCCTCAAGGCAAGTTTCTTGTCCTGTGGTTTCACTGGTCTGATGAGCGGCTTCTGAGGGAGAGGCTCGTCATCTGTAAGGCAGAGAAGGTGAAAGGACCAAACAAAAAAGAGAGAAACAAGCAAACTTCAGTTTGGGAAATGCTACAAGTGACCTGGGTGCCAACCTAATTTCCAAATAAGCACCAATTCTCCACTTACGGCTGACAGGTGGAAGAAGAACATAAAAGGTGCCCAAAGGAAAAGGAAGCAACTATGCATGAGCTAAAATGTACATACAGAAAGACAACCCAATGATGCCACCAAAATATGGGGGCAGGTCTGTAAAAGGAATGCCGGTCACCACACATGTGTATGCCACACGTGTGTAAGGTTCCATAGAACCACCAATGGGGTTCACTTACGTGAGTCTCCTGTGGACTCTGGGTTGGAGAGGACCCCATGCACCACATAAGCCGCACTGAGACTCAGGGAGATCCAGTAACACAACCAAGGTCACAGTAGGCCCCAGGCTGAGCAAAACTGGAGACTCAGTAGATGTTGCCTGGTTTCCTGGGTCCTGGCTGGGGTGCATCCTGAAATCTTTGTTTTGATGAATCTCCCGCAGTGGTGCAGTGGTTCCTAATGGCTGTCCAGGTCTCAGGCAGGGTTGCTCGTCTCCACCCATGGGTCCCCCCTCCACCCGCCGCCAGAGCAGTCTTCTCCATCACGTTGACTTGGATAAAACATTTCAAACATATTTAAATAGCAATTTTGGAAAAGTATGCAGCATATGGATTTTCCTTTTGATCTCAAAATGATGACAAACAGACACTTAAATACTTCATAAAAGAAATATTACCAGAAAAATTATAGAAATCTGGCTTTTGACTTTGTCTTCTTGCCCTAATTCAAACAAAATGCAAACCCCCAGTCCTCTCCCCTCTTGCCCTGGAAAGTCGACAGGGCGCTTCCTTTCTCTCCTCCATGCCTGGCCTACAAAGCTCTAAGCCAGAAGACTCACCCTGGAAGAACTGTGGGGCTATCACCGGAGCCCATGGAAATAGCTCCTCCTCTGAATTAACACCCTGGACTTGAAACACCAAGAAAAGGGCACTGGGAGTAAGGTCCACAACCTTAGACTAACTGACATAAGAAAGGGGCCTGCCAGGGGGGAGACTGCCTTCCCTTCTAAAGTCCCAGCCCTAATTTGGGCCCCAGGAGAGAGCTCCCCTGTCACTGGCCTCAAGCGTCCACCTGCCGTGGGCCGGGCGGCCCCGGTGGCCCGGAAGCAACAGGCGGACAGGCGGCCGCGGGGGAGGAGGCCGCGGGGCGGCGCAGAAAGCAGGTGGCCGGCCGGTGCGCTCGCGTGTGCGCATCCCGGCCGGCAGCGCCGGGCTCCGACTGCAGAGGCCGCCTGGGGGGAGGCGAGGGCCTCGGGTCCGGGTGGGGCGGCCTGAGCCCCGGGGCCATCGGGGCAGGAAGGGCGCGCTCTCCCACGGGAGCGCGGCCCCGCGGACGCAGCCTCGCGCGCCGCCGGGCTTGGGGTGGAGAGGCCGCGACATCCAGCTGGGCCGGGCGCGGAAGGAAGGGCTGGGAGGGAGGAGGAGACACCGAGGGGGCGGCTGCGGGCCCGGGAGCCGGGTTCCCGCCGATTGCCTTGCGTGAGACTCCCTGCCTTTTTTTCTGAAGCCGAAACTTTGGCCGCGCACGCTAGCCGGCGTTTCCCTCGCAGGTTTCGGCGGCCGCGAGTCGCCCTCGGGAGGAGGCTTGGCCGAGCAACACATCCCCCAGCATCCAGGCACAGGCGGAGGCTGGGCGTCGGGGGATGGCCAAGGGCTGGAAGGTACAGGCGGCCACACAGCCCAAGGAGACTCCCGGCTTGCGAGATCCGCGCTCCAAACCTGCAAACGCTCGGTGTGCCGTGGTGCCCAGAGGTTTTGCGTAACTTTGCCCACTGCGCCCCCGCGTGCAAAGGCGTCCCTCACACTCACACCCTCACCCACCTTCTCCCCCTCGCCGTGGCCGAGCCTGCTTTTGTATTTCAGTGACAGCGATCGCGAGGATAATCTGAGCCAAAGGGGGAGGAGTGTCAGTTTCGTAAATTTCCCTCCCTGGCACCCCCAGATCTGGAGGGCGGGCGCCCCGTTCTCCCCCAACGCATCCCTTCCTTTTCCTCCGGCCCTGGGTCTCCAGCTTGCTAACTATCGTACATTTGAAGAAAATAAAGCACAACCAGATGGATGTGTGTGTGTTTCTAAAATCACGACCTCTTCAAATCCTGCTCCTCAAAAGGGCCGGGTGTAGTTGGAGAAAGGCAAGTTATCTCGGGCGACGGCACCCCTTGGAAGGCAAGCGCGCAGCCTGGGGGCGCCTCAGCGGGCTAGGCGGCCGGGCGAGTGGCTGTTATGTAAGTAACAGCCCTCCCTGTGCTCACCGCCATCTGTTAATATCTTGCTATTAGAAAGTTCTGTGCCTGAGGCACAGCCAGGACTGGCGGGGAGCAAACGGCCTCCTTCCTACTGCAGGGCTGGGAATGACAACCCCCCTTGAAATTTTCACCCACGTCCACAGAATCAAGGAGGAGGGTGCCCCTTCCCTCACCGACCACCACCACCGAACCCTGTCCTGGAAGGTGTGGGTGCCTGGGGGAGTGAATTTCTTAGAGGTCACTTTATTGTAATGAATTCTTTGGCTTTATTTATATTTTTATGACAATTCTAGGTGTGGACCACCATCTAGGATGGGGCTTTATGTTTAAATATTACTTTTTTAGCACCCTCTCTCCAGGTTTCCGTAAGGGTAATTTTTCAACTACTTCTGAGCGATTGGCTTCTGTTTACTTTGAAAGCTGTTGGTTAAACAAACATCACTCAGGAGGCTTCCGTGCAGTGGGGTTCCCAGGAGAGAACGGTGCAGCTGCTACTTGCCGCTGATCTTGAGGCATCTCACTTGTCTCCCACATTCGGAACCGTTTGGACTGGGCAGGGAGAGGGTGAGATGAGTCCCTGGGTTCCTCTGGCCCTAGATAGCCTGGAGCAGGGTTTCTTTCTCCTCTTTGGGGTGGGGAGTGTTGGACCAGGCTGTGCAGGCTCACAAGTAGGGTGTCAGGTCCCCCTGAAGCCCATGTTTACCTTCCAACTGGATCTGTTTGAAATTCCCAGAATTCGGTTTAGGTCCTTATGCCAGTTTGTAAGATTTAAATCACTTACATGCATTCTTTCCTCCTAGCCCCACCTAAAAGCTTTAAGAAATAAGGGGGGGGGGGCAGGAGTTGGCCCAGACATCCCGAGGCACCCACAATCCTCACAGGAAATAGCTGCGAGTCTGAGGGAAGAAGGGCAGATCGCCCGTCACAGGAAGAAGCAAATGCAGCCGCGGGGTTGGGATTTATTGGGAAACCGGTGAGAACTTGTGTTTAACTTTTCAGTTACTGGGGTGCTATTGCCATTGGGGTGAAGGGGTGGGCGCTAGGCTTGAGTACTGCTTCGGGGATGGAACTGAAATCCAGGCGACTTCGGACTGGCTTCTCCCGGCGCTCAGAAAATAACCCTGGAGAGGGGGCTCGGGCCTCAAGCCTGGCTCCCGTGGCCCGCCTCCTGCCACTCAGGAGAGCGCAGCCGCTCTGGCAGGAGAGGTTGCCAGGAGCCTGGCCTGTAAGTCGCCTCCACAGTAGGGGACAGGACGGGGCTCGGCTGCACGCAGCTCGCGGAGCTGGGCGGCGGACGGAGCTCGCTCGCCCGGCGTCGCGCGCTCAGATTTCCACGAGTCGTCTGGCGCCCTGAAGCGGGCTGCGAGCGGCCGTCGCCGAGCGGGCGAGCCGAGAGCCTCCGCCGCGCCCCGGCCGGGCTGGGGAAGCTTCCTGGTTTGCCAAGCAGGTCACCCCGACTTCGCCTTAGGCTTTCCTTCCCCAAAGCGATAAGGACCCGCTGGTGTCTCAGGGAACTTTCCGCGCCGCTTGTTCTCGGCGGCGCCGTGTGTGCAAAACGTGCCTCCGAGTGCGAGGTGCAACTGACATAAACTTGTGGGCTGAAGTTCAAACCATTTGCTTCCAGTGTCTGACTCTTTTCTCTCTCCCTGGCTTCCTTTCTTCCCCCTGCTCCCCCTCCTCTTTCCCTGCCCTCCTCCCTTTTAAATGTCAAACTGAGCAGATGGTTTTAAGGTGTGGAGGGCAACTACCCTTTACTCCCCCAGCTTATTTGTGGGCTGCACTGACATATGTACAAACTGGGCTACTTCAAGAAAATAATAGGAGGAAAAAGAAGACGGGACGTCTCCGGGACCCACTCACAGAACACAAGTTACTCCGCTCCATACACCCGCTTACCTCGAAAGGACCCAAGTCATAGAAGGATTACCCCATCCTGCATCTAAAGAGCACTCGGAGAGACTATTTCAGTTCCCAGCCTAAACTGTCGCATCTAGATTAAAACATTTGATACAACAGCGGGCGCTTGGAAGCCTGAGTGGTGTGTCTGTGACTGTAGGTTCTTTGGGCAGTGGGGCGGAGGGAGTGTCTGGGGGCCGGGAAAGGGGAGAAATGAAGTCTGGGATGCTCAAGCCAGGCTCTTTTCTTATCCGGACTCCTTCCTAACCTGGCCGCAGGATGTTTTTTTTCTTCCTTTCAATGTCTGAATCCCGAGCCAAAAGTTTCCAACCGAGTATAGATTCACATTATCATCGCTATTCTTATTCAAAGAGACTTTTTATCTTCTTCTCAGTTTGATGAATTTGAGGTTGAAATGATCATTGTCCAAGGTGTGTGTGTGTGTGTGTGTGTGTGTCACAGACAGCGGTGGTCAGCCTGTGTATTTGTAACACACCTCATAAACACACTGCTGTCACCACTCCCCCCCCCATTCAACCTTTGATCTGATTAAATTCGAGGAAAGCATGAAAAATAATTGTCCTAAGAAATGAGCGTCTCGTCCATTAGTTCTGAACATTTCCTCTCGGCCAGCTCCGGCCGTCTTATTTTCAGAGGGTCTTGAAGTTCCAGGTACAGGGAGCTTTATTAAAACCTGCCGCAGACAGGCGGGTTTGGCGCGGCAGGCTCGCCCCTTGCCATTTGCAACTTGCAAACCCCAAAGAGCGCTTCCTTTCCTTTAAAGATATCATTCTGGTGATTTTATGTGTTCCCCTCCCCAAAAAATGCCAACCCAAAGTGAAATGTCTGCGGTTTTCCGTTGGAGCCCGAAAATTGAGCGTTTGAATTTTCTTACCCAGTTAGCGTTAAAGTTTGCTACCCAGGCGTCCAAACGATGTAAATCCTGCGTGAAACCCTTCTCCTGGCTCATCATCAGGTAAATAGCTAGTGGGGGAGAACCGCGAGGTTCTGTTGGTGACTTTCTCTTTTTTTCTCAGAAAGGCGGCTGTGCCTACACTTCAAATCATGTGGCTGGAGGTAACCGAGGGTCAGTATTCTCCCATCTGGCTCTTCGCTCGGACGGGACAGGGACGGCGACTCCGCCAGTTCTGGTTTTCTGACCTGAGATGCGGGGGAGCCGGTGCACGTTCGGGCACCTCAGACTGAAATCCCACCCGACCTGTGTTTCCGTCCCCCGCCTCTTAAAGGGAACCCAGGGCACAGGTCTTGTTACTACCCAGGACCCTATTAAAGGTGTCCCGAAGGGGAGGGGAGCATCCCCACTCCCTCCTCCACTGCTACCCCCCACTTTTAGCCCCCCCACTTTTCCTCCAGCATACTTTGCCGCGCCTTCCTGCGCCCGGGTCCGAGGAGGGCGCGCTCGCCCGCCCCGCCACTCGGCGAACTCGATCCGCGGTATCTGGGAAACCGAGGGGGAAAAAACCTGCGTCCCGGACGCGCGAGCGCGCGGAGCCGCCGCGCCGCCGCCGCCCGCGCCGCGAGTGCCCGCAGATGGCTCACTCCGGCCCGGCGCGGCGACCCCGGCGCCCCGAAGCGGCGGCGGGCGGGGGCGGGGCGGGGGCCGGGGGCGGGGGCGGGAGCGCGGGGCCCGCTCCCCTCCTCTCTCTCCAGCCCCTCGCCCCCACCCCTTGGATATATTTTTTCCTCCCAAGTTCTCTTGCCTCGCTATCCCCCCTTGAATCCGAAGGCGCCTCGCGATTGGGTGCCGGCGCCGGGTACGTCAGTCAGACTGTGACGTGCGGTCTTCCTGTTTCCTTCAGCTGTGTCTTAAAGTAAATCTTGTTGTGGAGCGGAGCCCTCAGCTGAGGGAGCGCTCTGAAATCATACACCATTGCAGCCGGGGCCGCGGCGCGGCGCGAAGAGCTCTCCCGGGCCGCGGCGCCCTCTCCGCGCGCTCCGCCGCCTCCGCGCCTCGCCGCCCGCCGCCCGCCGCCCCGCGCGCCACGCGCGCCCCGCTCGCCCCGCTCGCCGGCCGGCTGGCCGCGCGGACTCACCATCCCTTGTCCCAGCGCACGTCCATCACCCGCCGGCGAGCCCCGGGCGCGCGCGTGGCGGCCTCTCCGCTGTACACAGGCTCGGTCCCCTGCCCCGCGCTCGTAAGTATCTGCGCCCCTCGCCGGTCCCTCCCCTTTTGCAGAATCGCGGCGCGGGCGACTCTTGAATGGGAAGGGGAGAAAAGCGACCCCCTCGACTCACCCCGTGCAAACATTTTTTTTTCCAGGAGAAAATGGTGTTATTTATATGAACCCGGAGCCAAGATCCTCCAAACAGTTTCTGAGCCGGAGTCTCGGTGGAAGTCAGCGCTCCGCTCCTCCCAGTTGCTGAGAGTAAGTGATCCGCTGGCTTTTATTTCTTTCTCTTTCCTGCTGGTGGCCGGGGGTGGTGTTGGCGAGGGTGGGGGAGGCTGGTCTGCTGGACGTGTCGCTGATCTTGTCACCTTGTGTGTACTGTTTCTGGGGCGCGAGGAGGCGTTTGCTGCCTCTCCCCCTTCCCCCAGCCCGCTCCTCTCCAGAGAGAGGACCGCGAAGGGGACACGGCGCTTTTTGTTCGCCTGAACCCCCGGCTTTCCGCCGGCCTCATCCTTCGCGGCTCCCTGGGATCAAACTCCGGGGCCAGTCCTGCGAGTCCTTTCTCTTTGTCTTGTTTATTATCGCTGCCTTTCTTCGGGCTCTTCCAATTTGCTTGTCATTTGCATACCTTTCACTTCTCCTTTTGAACCCCAGCTGAGGGCCAGGGAAGAGGGAGAGGGAGACCGGGAGGAGGGGAGCGCTCTGTTACTTTGCTCTCCAAACGCTGTCCAGGCCGAGATGTTGAAAATGGGGAGGGATCGGCGGAGAGGTGGTCCCGGGAAACCAGCACGGCACCCCTCGTCTGCACCCCCAGCAACCGGGGCCGAGTCAAGTTGAGTGGGATAAGGCCGCCGGTGAGCCCCGGGGGTCGCACAGCGAGGAGGGACCCGGGAGGACGCCTGGGACGAGATCTGGATGGGGGTCGAGGCTGCCCTTGCGGAGGGGAGGATGTGCGAAGCCGTCCTCTCGACCTTCATTGGGGTCTGTGGCGCTGGGCTGGTTGACCTGGGACCCACAGTTTCACCCTAGTTGGGAGGATTGGGGAGGGAGGAGAGCTGGGGTGCTGTTAGTGTGTAATTGGAAGAGCTGAACGGACCAGGGGGGCTCAGGGTGCGGGGGAGGAGGGTATGAGAAGGAGGTTTGAGGGAGACATCACCCAAAGTCCAGATTGGCAAGTTGTTGGTTCTTCTGGCCGGTCAGCAGGTCGCTCCTGCTAAAACTGGAGGTCAGTAGAGAGGGGAGGAAGGGGCAGGGCCACAGGAGGAGTCCTTGCAGATATTCCTTGCTTTCCAGCCCAGTCTCTGCTCCTTGGTAGAGGTCTCCAGCCCGAGGACACAGCCAGAGGGTTTGGGCCTCTGTCTTCAGTGGCCCCAGGAGCCCGGCTGCAGTGTGAAACTGCTGTTCTTGGCAGCCAGACGCCTGCTGGCCTGGGGGAAGGCTGGAAACTCACCTGCTTGCTTTTATTTTTCCAAGAAGGTCTGTGTTGTCTCCTTGAGTTTATAAAAACAGCAAGAACAGGATGGCCTTCTCTCAAAGTCAAGGCTACAAGTTCTCTCAGTTCTCTCTCTCTCTCTCTCTAGCTAGCTCTCTCGCTCCCTCGCTTGCTCTCTCACCCCTCCTCCTGGCCTCCCACCTATACCCTCTGTTACAGAAAAAAAATCATTTCCTTTCCTAAACTAGGCTGGCAGAGGGCTGTTAGCCTAGTGCGCATGGGCAGGGCCTGACAGGTGTGCCGTGTCAAGAGAGACAGGTGCACACTTGCTCTGTGTGTGTGCCTGTGCAGCCCCAGACCACAATGCCAGCTCTGGGCTCGGGGAGGTTTATGAATTTATGGTCCCCTGCTTAATAGGATTGGCAGGCTAATGGGAACTGTGCTGTCCTTGTCTTTTGAACCTAGCTGTGTGAGAGCTTTGCAGGGGCTGGGGGATGAGGTAGTATGTGTTTGTTTATTTTTCTTAAGGATAGTGGCAGGCCACTGCCCAGTCTGTCTTGGGCTTCTGCCTGCCTGCCTGTGCCTGAAAGTACCCCCACTTCGGGGAGCGGGTGGAGGAAGACTGACTTTCCCCCAGCTTGTGCCTGTCTCCCAGGTCTGTGCTGGTGGGGAGGGGGAGCCATCTTGTGTGTGTGTGTGTGTGTGTGTGTGTGAGTGTGTGTGTTGGGCAGACAGGGGGGGGGGTAACTGCCAAGAATACCAAAGTCAGTTTGTAAGTGTTACTGGTTACTGTTGTTAAAGCTTATCTTCTTAGCCGGCTTTCTTCCTGCCCAGAAAGAATAGGTATGTGCACAAACTCTTTCAAGTCCTATGTTAAATACTCTCATAAAGTCGAATGAGCTTGTCATTGTACCAGACATGTGCCAGATGTCCTAGTTATTACTCTGATGGAGAAGGAAAATCTCAAGTACGTGAGAGGGAGCTGTGCTTTTCTATTTGATGCAAGATGCGGGCAGCCAGTTCTATGAAGAGTTTCTTGCAAGAACTTCTGGGTATTTTCCAAATGGAATGAGCTATGTGTGCTGAGGAAGAGAGAGGGGTCTCCTTGGGGTCACCTGCCCTTGCGGATAACACGGCCGTGTTTATGTCGTAAGTGGACGGAGATTAAGAGCTGTCTTGTATGTGAGGGAGGGTGTGGACATGTCCATGTAAGAAGCGCTGTCTCTGAACTCTTAAAACTTGACCTTTTCCATTTTTCTTTGAATTGGCCACTTCTTGGTTACATAGAAATGGAGTAGCTGGTGACTGGTTTCTGTGGCTTGGTTTTGTTGCTTGGGCGATGAATATCAGATACCGTGTGTCATTTATTCTCTAGACTCACAGTGCCCCCCCATACTTTCCCTGCTTGCTTTTGAAGTTTTTTCATAATTAACACATCATCCTTGCTTTTGAATTGGAGTTTCTATGAGAGGCATTTATTGAGATTTTTGTGTCCATTTTGCAGAATTCTGTTCAGTTTAATAAACACTTTGTGGGGGGAAAGTCGTGCTACATAACATGGATCTTTGTTCTCACTTTATTCATTTCCTGGCATCGTTTCTCTATAAGCAGCGTTTGTGATCTTAACCCATAACTGGCTACCAGGTTTGGTCTTTATTTGCTGAGAGTGCAAATAGGCCTTTTTAATGAATTGTTTCTGTTAGTTTACAGGTTGTCTTGCACTTGCAGTTGCTGAATTGTTAGTTTCCAAATTAAAGGGAAATTATAAAATGTTATTGACTTTAAAAGATGGAGATAGTCCATTACTACAGGATTC
The DNA here is from genome assembly GCA_004024945.1 of Uropsilus gracilis. Classification (NCBI taxonomy): domain Eukaryota; kingdom Metazoa; phylum Chordata; class Mammalia; order Eulipotyphla; family Talpidae; genus Uropsilus; species Uropsilus gracilis. Next base: position 78,363 of record PVHY01001704.1, read on the forward strand.
TAATTAGGTTTCTGTATTAATTGGAAAGAACTTTATATACACATCTTACGTATGGAATTTCTGAAACCTTTTTGCTTCATGTAGTCTAAGGCTTCAAAAGGCATTTAGAGTATTTGCGTTTTCTCTAAAAAGAAAAAAGGTGTTTTTTAAAGAATCTTTTCGTTCTTTTTTATTTACTAGTTTGATAAATTATTGCTTTTAAAATAGACAGAAGGCATGTCTCATAAAATGTTCTAGAACAGGTGAAGATATTTGGAATTTTGATAGAGTAGAAGTATTTGAAATGAAATGGTTATGATTTAGGACCAAAATCATGATAGGAAATTTAAAAACCTGATGGGATTTTGACAACACGAACATCTTCATTGAAATATTAACTTAGGTCAGAAAGCTTCTTCAAAATCAACATTAAAGACTTTCTTAGCTCATTAAAAACATCTTTGAAGGAAAAGTTCCTGATTAGCAGAGATCAACTGTTGGATACAGTAGCGAAGGCAGCTTAATACTAGATTGGGGAGGTTCTCTTGGGGGGGGAGTTGCCCACCTAAATCAAATCCTCTGACTCCCCCTTCCCTGAATTACTGATTTACCAGTGGATTAAAAGTATTCTTTGTTCATGATATTTCATTTGACATTTTATAACCAGGTTGACCCAGGTAGATCAGAGGCCCATTCAAAGTTTTGGTTTTCTTTTTTCTTTTCTTGAAGTATAAGGAGTCGGCTTGAGCAATTTCTTCACATAATTTTATTAACACAGATAAATTAGATCCATAATCTAAGTCATCCCAACAGGGACCCACACCAATCTCACATTCCCTCTGTGTCATAAAAGATTAGTTTGAACTCTCAGGATAATTACCATAATAAAATACTCTTTGTCCAGAATCTGGACTCCAGATAGGTGCCTGAAAGTTGCACCTCCCACCCAGTATACCCACTATATTGAAGTAGAACACTTAACCATTTCCTACTGCTATGAAATTCTTCACTGAAAATTCCTTTCCAGTAACATTAACTCACCAGATCTGCAGGAGTGTCTGTTTTAAGCAGAATGTCAGATAATTCCAATTTTAGTGATGCATCTTTTGGCGAGAGTAAAAATCTGATATGACCACACCTGGATACTGCTCTTACATTATCTTTTTCCAAGTGCAACCTGCTATAGGACACCAGCCGTTGTGTGGGAATTATTAAAGCCTTGGTGTACTTAGATGCCAAATGGTACAGCGTGATATTTCATTCTTTTTAAAAAATAGTTTCCTGCCCCCTAATTAAAGAGGGAACAGAATATGTGTATCTAGTCAATAATACTTTTTAGTTTAATGCTGCATCCATCAGTATTTTTTTGCTTACTTGCTGATGCTGATATTCACCACAAACTGATGAACAGATTTTGTATTGCCTATTGAAACTCAACCTCAGTCTTAAAAATTAAAATATAGTAAGAATCAAGGGTAGTTGTAGATGAAATATTATGGCCATGTACATAGGTTGGGAGAGAAAGGGATTTTTAAAATCCTTAGTGAGCAGGGCAGTGCCCACGATGTCATCACTCATGGCAGTCTCTAAATTCTGAATTGGGAAATCACAGAAACACATTAAGAATGGTTTCGAGAGATTTAATTTACATTATAGTCATTTAACAGTGCATTTTCTTATGCGGTAAATATACTCTCATATCTGTCTCACTTATGAAACATGACGCCAATAAAGTACCACACTTAGAATCATTTCATTTTGCCTGTAGCTTCCATGGCTTAAGACCCCCACTGGCACCCCCTTTCCCTTATTTCTAAGTTTAGGTCTCATCGAAGCTTTATGTGAGGAGATATTTAATCATGCCTATTCATATCACACCATGTCTTGCTGACTTATATAATTTTTGCTGATTTTTCCCATTTGTTCTGTCTTATCTGTTCTGTCTCAGCTGAACGTGTTATCGAGACCCCAAAGTATGTGACTGCTCTTAGCCCCAAGCAGATCTGAACCATTATTGCATCTAAAAACATGGACTGGCTGGCAGTCCGAAATCACAAAAATTAGTCTTCTTTGGTGAACTAGGGGGAAGTTATAGCTGTTTTGTTTTTAAAAGACCCCAGCAAGTTTCATGAACATTTATTCTCCACCTGGAAGAGAGCCTTGTGGTTGTGTCCCCCCTCCAATCCCCCCCCCCCAGGAAGAGCACAGCAGCCTTGGCTCAGCCCCAGGAGGGCATGCAGCTGTTAATACCTAGGCTAGGGGAGGGAAGTGAGTTGACTCAGAGGTGCTTGGCAGCTGGAAAGGCAGGATGCCTGGGGATGACCTTGTCCTCTCTCTACACCAGCCTGTGCTTTCTGTGCCTTGGGTCTAGAGGGGCTCTTCCCGTCAGGCCCTCTGAACGGGAAGGAGGAAGATCCCGTTGGGGTATTAGGTGAACAGAGGAAGAAGAATCCTTCAGAAAGTTAGTTCAGCATTTTCGTTGGGTGATTTGTGTGCTTTTCAAGCAGTATTAGAAAGAGAAGGATTTTCACCCAAATAGAAAAGAGGTAAACATTTTAAATAATGGCAGCGAAGTCTCTTTTTTAAAAAGCTGATATATACACAACCTGAGTCCTCCTTGCCAAAACCAACCCCTCCCCAGATGCAGATCTTCCTGATTTTTTTTTTCAAGAATTCATCCCTTTCCTTGTTTGTCTGTCTTTCCTTTTACTCTCACCTACCTGACAGCTACACCTGACTTATCAGCTCTGATGTGTTCATGAAATATTTTCCATTGCATTTTCATGTGAAACCAATTTTATTACTAATGTGTGAAAGGTCTCAATCCTTTTGACTTTGATTTTTCAGTGCAATATTGAAGTTCTTAATCTCTATTTCTATTCCAAGTTCAGGAGATTTTATCCTGAGGCAGATCAAAAGTATTTTATCCTCAAGCACATGAAAATTATATAAAGAAGCATCAGATGTTTTCAGGTCATTCAAAACAGGCTCTTCACATGGAAGCCTGGGCAAGGGCTGTGTGGTGAAATCTCGGTGGTTTAAAAAAATAGACATTGTTGCCATGTACGCATGGAGCATTTTCTTGATTTTTACAGGTTATTTCATGCTGAAATTATGCCTATTTGCATGGATAGTCATTCTTTAAAACTAGCCACAGATGCAGTCCCAGGGAGCACGTAGATGTTTTTACAGGTGAACCGAAAGAGATGGGAGCGGTTCCAATCTCTCCACACGCTGCCTTTGGCAATGGACTCTGTTATTGTGAAGATGTGCTCTGTTAAGCAAACGTGAAGTTTAATATTAGATAAACCCCATGTGAAAAAAATATTTTCGTTTTCCTCGTCAAATGGTAATTGTAAGCAAAAGAGATGTGACATCTTAAATTTAGATGGAATTTGGGGTTAGCATCACTAGTGAAGAAGCCAGAAAATATGTCAAGTGCCTTTTGTCAGAGGCAAGGAAAGATGTTCTCATTTGATATTGTGTTTCCAAGAAACAATGGGAGTTCCAAGGCAGAAATATGTGCAGTTTCTCACATGTTGGATTTTTCTCTCTTTTCTGTCTTCTTTCAGTCTTTTTGTCTGTGTTTTCCTCTTTCATTTGCAATAAGAAATAAAATTCACAAATGCTGTATGTTACAGAGTTTCTTTAGGCAGGCAAAAACTCTAATTTTGCCCATTTTCACCAGAAGCAAACTAGTACGGAAGGAGTCTTTCCCTGGCTCAACTCAATGATTTATTATTCCACGTATTGATTTCTGATGTGGAGCAACCTCCTCCTCCTCCACTCAGCCCAACTTAATAATAATTTAAGTCATTGGGAAGATGTAGAAATATTCTCATGCTGACATTAAAACCTAGCAACAGATACCATCTCCTAGTGTCATTTTACTAATAAAAATGCATATCTGTGCTAAATAAGCAGATTTGTAAGATGAGTGTTTGTGCATGTATTTCCAAGCTAAATGGACCATTTGTGTTGGGAAGATGCTGATGTGATGTTGTCCTCCCCATTTCACATATGATAAAAAAGATTTTAAAATTCAGCCATAAAGGGTGTGTGAGATATTTACATTTATCTTAGACTCTTTTTCCGTTCGTAGCATTTAAACCGCAGTGATTTCAAGGCGGAGATGAAGTTTTTCATCCAAATTTCATGCAGTCTCAAAATCTAACTGTGTTTCTTCAGGGTAGACCACAGTCATCTTCTCTTGTTCTGTGACTCTCAGTGCCCCAAATTTAATCAATTGGTTGTCAGGGGCTGTGTTCTTATAATCGACTGTTTCTTCTGAAGATAAACAGTATCATTTTAGGCATTTGTGAAAGAGAATCATATTACTGGTGCTTAAGCAGTTTTTGCTTTTTTTTTTTTTTTAATCTTAATCCATCTTAAACCAGTGGAGCAGAAATATTTAAAAATGTTTCATTTCAAGCAGAGTGCATAATAAATTGCAATAATTGTAATGTGCCATAAATCCCAGAGCCTATGCATTTTGCATTGGATTCAGGATTGAGGTCAGGAAATTTGGAGAAATTTAAAGAAAATGATTCATCAGTCCTTTTGTTCTGTTGGCCAGGGTCCCGGGATTCTTGAGCTGTGCCCAGCTGACGAGCTTTTGAAGATGGCACAATAACTGTCCAGTGATGCCTGACCATGACAGCAGAGGCCTCTTAAGCCGGCAAACCAAGAGGAGAAGAGTTGACATTGGAGTGAAAAGGACGGTAGGGACAGCGTCTGCGTTTTTTGCTAAGGCCAGAGCCACGCTTTTCGGCGCCATGAATCCCCAGGGCCCGGAGCAGGATGTCGAGTACTCGGTGGTGCAGCACGCTGACGGGGAGAAGTCCAACGTGCTCCGCAAGCTGCTGAAGAGGGCGAACTCCTATGAAGACGCCATGATGCCTTTCCCAGGAGCCACCATCATCTCCCAGCTGCTGAAAAATAACATGAACAAAAATGGTGGCACGGAGCCCAGTTTCCAAGCCAGCGGCCTCTCCAGCACCGGCTCCGAAGTACATCAGGAGGATATATGTAGCAACTCTTCGCGAGACAGCCCCCCCGAGTGTCTTTCCCCTTTTGGCAGGCCAACCATGAGCCAGTTCGATGTGGATCGCTTTTGCGACGAGCACCTGAGAGCCAAGCGTGCGCGGGTCGAGAACATCATCCGGGGGATGAGCCATTCCCCCAGCGTGGCGTTACGGGGCAATGAAAATGAAAGAGAGCTGGCCCCGCCGTCGGTGAGCCCCCGGGAAAGCTACCGGGAGAACAAGCGCAAGCAGAAGCTGCCCCAGCAGCAGCAGCAGAGCTTCCAGCAGCTGGTCTCGGCCCGCAAAGAGCAGAAGCGAGAGGAGCGCCGGCAGCTGAAGCAGCAGCTGGAGGACATGCAGAAGCAGCTGCGCCAGCTGCAGGAGAAGTTCTACCAGATCTACGACAGCACGGACTCCGAGAACGACGAGGACGGGAACCTATCCGAAGACAGCATGCGCTCCGAGCTGCTGGAGGCCCGGGCGCAGGACTCGGTGGGCCGCTCGGACACTGAGCTGTGTGAGCTGGACCCAGGGCAGTTCATTGACCGTGCCCGAGCCCTGATCCGTGAGCAGGAGCTGGCGGAAAACAAGCCCAAGCGGGAAGGCGGCCACAAAGAGCGGGACCCTGGGCCCAACGCCCTGCAGCCAGAGGGCAAGCACCTGGCCGAGACGCTGAAGCAGGAGCTGAACACGGCCATGTCACAGGTGGTGGACACTGTGGTCAAGGTCTTTGCGGCCAAGCCCTCCCGCCAGGTGCCTCAGGTCTTCCCGCCGCTCCAGATTCCACAGGCCCGGTTCGCCGTCAATGGCGACAACCACAATTTCCACACCGCCAACCAGCGCCTGCAGTGCTTCGGAGACGTGATCATTCCCAACCCCCTGGACACCTTCGGCAGCGTGCAGATGCCCAGTTCCACAGACCAGACGGAAGCCCTGCCCCTGGTGGTCCGCAAGAACTCCTCCGACCAGTCGGCCCCCGGGCCCCCCTCGGGCGGCCACCACCAGCCCCTGCACCAGTCGCCTCTCTCGGCCACCGCAGGCTTCACCACCTCCACCTTCCGCCACCCCTTCCCCCTGCCCTTGATGGCCTATCCGTTCCAGAGTCCCTTAGGTGCTCCCTCCAGCTCCTTCTCGGGAAAAGACAGAGCCTCTCCCGAGTCCCTAGACTTAACCAGGGAGACGACAAGTCTGAGGACCAAGATGTCCTCCCACCACCTGAGCCACCACCCCTGCTCACCAGCACACCCGCCCAGCGCCGCCGAAGGCCTCTCCCTGTCGCTCATCAAGTCTGAGTGCGGCGACCTGCAGGACATGTCTGAAATCTCACCCTACTCGGGAAGTGCAATATCCTTTTCTTCTTTCCCAGGGGGACAAGCCCACCCAACCCAGCCCAGATGCCAGAGGTCCCCCTAAGGTCAGGTCTGCACAATACATAGGTTGATGTAGATGAGTGCCTTCTTGAATGCTTCTAGAAAGAGCCAGGTCCCTCTAGAAAGAAGGCTGCCTTGCCTCTTGTTCCAAGCAGTAGGCTCTCGGTGACACGCAGGCCCCTCTCATGCCCGGAGTATCACATGAAGCTGCTGTCTCTCAGGTCTCCCAGGGCTGGGGGTTCTGCACCTTCTCAGCAGTGTTTCTTCTGCTGGACTTCCTGTTCTCATAGCCATCCTCTTTTATAAGTAGATGGAAAGATGGGTCGGGGGAGAGGGGAGAATCACAGGCTCCTATTGAATTATAGCAGATAATTGTTAAGGATGATAAGTTTTAGAAAAGAAAAAGTCAGAGCCTGAAGACTCCTTTCAACCACCCCCAAAATGCCTGGCACCTCCAGGGAAGGGAGGTGCTCCCTTGGGGAGGTGGTGGAGATGGACATGGTGGGATGGGGTGGGGGCTCTTCTTTCTCTGGTCATTAAGGGATACTTGGGGATTCTTTTTTTTTGGGGGGGGGTTGTTGTTGTTTGTTTGTTTTTTAAGGAAATAGCCAGGTACTGATTTATTCAGCCGGCATCGGCCTCTCCCATTCGCGCATCGGCCTCTCCCATTCGCGCCCCGAGGTCTGTTCTTTGGGCACGGTGCAGCTGCCTCTCTGCATGATTAACCTCTGTGCAGCCATACACAGAAATCTTTTGTCCTAACATACACAAAGCAAATTATTTTGGAAAGCCAAGAGAGCACAATTAAATATAAAACTCAGCTGTATGTGACTTAAAAAGTGGCTGGCGATTTCATCACTTTCTCACATTCTGAACCTGGCGTTTATGCCAATGATGTCTTTTATCAGCTCGCTCTAAAGCCCAGCTCTTTTTAACGGATGGGTTGTTATTTTTTTCTCTCTAAGTCCAGCCTTTCGGTAAATTGTGTAAAATATTGTGATTGTGGGTGTTGGGGGGTAGAATCGTAGCACTGGTGGGGAGAGCAGGTAGAGTTATGTTTCTGTTATAATCAATTACCAGATGGGAGTAAAATTTAGCAATTCAGTTGGCTGTTGCTAAATTGAGGATTTTGAGCAATCGTCTTGATGACTAGAGATTGACATTTGAGTAGCTCAACCCACTCCCTGGCTGCCACCATAAGTGCAGAGTCCCCACCATGGTGGGATGGCTTCCTGGGCGAGAAGGCCTGCTTTCTGGCCAACTCACAGGAGGGCCATGAAGATTTCCCATAAGGCCAACAGGAGCCTCAAGCCTGAGACCCACTTGGGCACATAAACGAACACAGGGTGACTTTCCCTGGCAAGGAGAAGAGAACACAGCCCACAGAGAAGGGCGGAGAAAGATGCTGGGGACCTGGAAATAGGACCTGACCGGAGGCTGCCCGAGGCTGCCTGGTCACCGCTGCCTTGCAAGGTTCTGCAACTTAATTGGCCAGTCATGCCTCACAGCAGTGCCGCATGCCCGCCTGTCCGAGCAAGCAGTGCCTGGGCCGCAGCTGCTGGTGAAGAGAGCAGAGCAGCTAGGAGGCAGGGGTGTGAGGTGTGGTGGGTTTTGTCCTGCACAGGAAGAGGGTCCCAGGCTGATGTCCTGTGTTCCTGCTGTGCCTCGCTCCCTCTCCCCCCCCATGTTACACACACACACACACACACACACACACACACACACACACACACACACACACACAGAGTTTTGGTGAATATTTGAAGCCAGACCTTCAAGCCCTTTAAAGCCACACTCTTAAAACTCAAACTGCCAGTTTATGTTTTTTAAAGTAGCCCTTTCATGGGTGCCCAAATAATTGTGCCTTTTCCCCCCACTTTGGATCTTCTAGGAAGAAAATCTTCCAGCTAAGTGTTGGCTCTGCCCATTGTCTCACCCTCTCTAAATCCCCTGAGGAATGCTGAGAATCTGAATGCAAAGAAGTCCCTTTTCTTTCCCTAGGCAGCAGAGGCTTTAAGGGAGACCAGGGCTGCTTCCTGAGCAGGGGACTTTTCCTTTTTTTCCTCCTGCCTCCCAACACATGCTCACAAGCAGGGTAAGGTGACTGGGAGGCATCTATGAGATAGGCTGCCCCGGCTGCTTACATCTGGCTCTGGAGTAGCTCCATAACCCGCGTTTCTGGCAGCAGGGAATGCACAGCTTCCCACCTTTGGACTTTCTCTCCTCTATTTCTATTTCATTCTCTTTCCACTAGACTAAGGGGCATTTTGGAGCTTCTTTCATTAACCTGTGATTTCTGAGGAAACAGGCAGGCAGGCAGGCAGCCTTTTCTGTGAGTCACCCAACACTAAAGGAGGATCTAGCATTGTGGGGAGACCACTCCCTTCCCTCCTATGTCCATCCTGCTCTTAAGTCTCCCTAGATTTATTTACCTGATGGTGTGGAGACTTGGTTCTCAGGCTTAGTGTAAGGAAATGGCTGGGCTAACAAAGAGGGGACTCCTAGTTTTTGGTATCTAAGATCACATTGGGATCTGCTGTCCAGCTGTTCTAGGAAACCATCCCTGGAGATGGGGTGGAACAGGCCCATGATGGTTGTCACAACTGTTTTTCCTTTTACATCTTGGCTGTCCAAATGGCAACAAACCATTGAATTCTTAAGGAACGATTCTTTCCCACTCCAAAGGGCACCATCTGTTTCTTTGAATGAAGTCGCCAAGATAAGAACTATTAAGAACACCATCTTATCAAAGAGGCCCATTTTAAGTTGAGCAACGAACCCCCGAGTGTCGTTGGGCACGCAACCAGTGAGCCGGTAGCAGAGGAGGTGGGGCCGCTTGGGGTCAGCTGGGTGCCAGCGCACCTGCCGGCCAGCTCACATCTTGGATATAAAAAATGTGTTTAGTATCTTTGCAAATGAATCTATTTAATCAAATATTAAGTTTTATTCAAATTCCAAAAGAAACAGCCAGCCAATTGTCTTTCCTCCTGATGTTCCTTGTCTTTCACCCTCTTTGCATCTCAAGAAAAATAGCCTTGTTTAGGCCTAGGTATTTGCATGCCCCCAGTTAAGGTACAGGAGTAGGAGCACCAGCCCTTAAGATTCACAGGTGAAGAAACTGAGTGATTTCTCCCAGACTAGCTTCCTCTACTCTGCTTGTAGGGCAAACATTACAAAGAGTTGAGGTTTAGAGAGGAAGACTGTTGAAGTAGTTTGAGACAAAGATCCAACCGGTTGGCCAGCAAGCATGGATTGAAAATGAATTGCCAAAGCAAGAGATCATCCAGAGAGAGAAGTTGATCTTTTGCATGGTTAGAAGCCCTAGTTTGAGCTGGCAGTCATGAGCTGGTGTACCTGCAGAATACATGTCTGCGAGACACTGCAAGGTCCTGGACCCCCCTACCCCCATTACAAAGTAAGTAAACATTTAAAATTCCATGTGCTTCCCATCCCATCCATCCTGTCCAGCACCTTGGAGCAGCAGCAGCTCCAAGGCTGTCATGCACTCAGGGAGCTGACATCTTCCCCCAAGTCAGGTCTCCTGGCACAGCCTCCTCACAGCCACTCCCCGCCCAAGGGGCAGGAGGCCTTTCTGTGGGTTTCTGAAGAGTTTTAGAAAAACCTCACCCACTCAGCTGGCAGGGTGACTTGTCCAGTCCTTGCCTCAGTTCAGAGTTGGGGCCAAGGGGGGGGGGGCGCAGACCAACAGAATTTCCTTCCTTCTGCCTTTGCAACCTACTCTCCTTTCATTTGCCTTTTTGCTGCCCAGCTCTTCCCGCAGCGGCTGTCGAGGTGAGGTTATATTGTGCTGGATAAACAGACACCGCGCTGGCGTTCAGGTTGTTTGAACACCGCCCTAGGTTCAGCCGCCTACCCTACTTCTCTGATCTTTTCTATTCCACAGCAGATGTCTTTCATTAATTTATGGATTTATCATCTTTTCTTTTTTCTTTTTCCTTTCCTTTTTTTTTTTTTTTTTTTTACACCTGGCAGCTGTCTCAAGTTTCAGCAGTTATTGTCTATTTTGCATTACACATAGAATTGAATGTCATCTGTCTTCACAAAGCTAGGGCTAAGAGAATTGAAGCAAAGCTTCTGAGCTGCCAGGACCGAGCTTGTTTGCGTTCCCTCCCCCTCCCCTGCTCCCCCCTTTACCTCCTTAATATTTATTTGTGCTCATTTTCTTTCCTGGCCTTGAATGGAGCTTAGCTCGTGTTCAGTACAGCTGTATGTTTACTGAATCTATTCCATCATGACTCATTGTACGTGTGTAAGTATCCTGGAAACAGCTAGTGCTTTCTTGGAAGGACAGTTGCTTTTCAGCACAGGCACTTAAAAGGGAAATTAACCAATGGGTCAGTTCAGATTTATTTTGAAGAGGAAAAAAGAGGATTATCTAACTGTTGGCTTTTAAAGGTTTCATTAGCTATTTTTAATCATTTATTAGAGACATATATGTTGTAGGAATTTTGTCTTCATCACACAATGAAGAGCTCAAGATTTATTCCGTGTTCCTTGAGAACTGATCAATTCCAAGTATTAGCCACAGCAAACATTTGAAAGCAGAGGAAGACTGGAGAAATTCAGATGGGAATCGTTTTTTGTTTGTTTGTTTTTTACTTTCCATGAAATAAAAAGCCTCGTCAAAGTTCCGATCAAAAAAAGATGGAGGTTTGCTTTTCCGGTTTTTTTGATTTTTAATAAAATGAACCAGAACATCCTCATCCAGTTTAAATGTCTGGAAAGCTCCTGGAAGTTTTGAGAGTTCTGTAACAAAAAAGCACAGGCAAGCAATCTGTTAAGAGCGACCACATTTGAAAAGATGCAGGACTTCTTCCCGTGCATCGTTTCGTTTAGTGTCCCGTCTGAAACAAGAGATTAGAACCCAGACCTGAGAGTGTCTGTCAGGGTTTGGACTTGCTAGAACTCTTATCACGAGGCACTAGGAGACAGCTGCCATTGTGATTTCACTTACCCATCTGACAGATGGTCTTGAAGTGCGAGTGCTCCTTTCGTCTTTCCTGCCATCTAATGGAGGTGGCGAGCGGGTCTCCCAGCCCTCTCCTTGGCACAAAAAGTATGTCAGCCATAAATTATGTCTTTGCAATCATTAAGGATCTCAAACAAAAACACAAGTTCAGTTAAGCGGCTTTAGCTTCACGTAGAAAATCAACATTTCTTTCTTCCCTGTTTGTTTTCAGCGTGGGAAAAAAAAAAACACAAACCCAATATTGAACTTTTCTATTTACAGGCTGAGATGATCTTTTATAAATCAGCAATCTGAAGGGGAACACTAATGGATCCAATTCTCAGCAGAGTATTCACTTAAACACCCTGTTATAAGTTGGTCGAGAGCTTATCAATATTAATTTGATTATGCTTCTCCAGTCAGTTCTGGATTTCTCCCGGCTCCTAAAATTCCTCATGTGTTTGGGGGGTGCTGCTTGAAGACCCTCATTTCCCCTAAAGATCTGTATCTATTTGCCCTTTCTTCCTAAAATAGGAAATTTTTTGCTAGATAGTAAGGCGTGTGTGTTTCTTCTTTTTCTTCTCTTTCCCAGACTCTCTCTTAAGAGAAAATCCTTAGAGAAGCTTCTAGGAAGGACCCTTAATTGACCTTGTGGGGGACCACATTGATTTTCTCCACGTGCATCTTCATTTCTGATAAATTATAAAGCCATTAATTTGCTGAGGAAATGGCAGGGCCAGGCTGCGGCACAGATGTGACCATGGCTGCCCCCACCCCGATCTGCTGTGCAGCGCCAAGAATCTGGGGAGAATCAGGAAGCCAGGATCGTTATGGTCGCTTCACATTCTCCTGGGAACTGTTTTAGTTGCTGCTGTTTACAGATCTAAAAGGTAATGATGTTTCCAGATAAATAGGCCTTCTTATTTTGGGTAAGTGGCCATTTATTGATCTGCTAACCCACACTTATTGATTTGCAAGCCCCGCCACTGGGCCCCTGTCGAAGGAGTTAACTATAAATCCAGGAGAGGCCAATTGGATTTGGTTTGAATCCCTGCTTTAACAAAAGGGGCAAACCCCCCCCCCCCCAGCTCTGCTCTCTCCATACCAAAATGACCCCTCCCAAGTTTGAGCTATTATTTGAAAGGAAACAATTAAAAGGATATAGTAAGACGATAGGAAGAAGGTAAGCGAAGATACTCCGGTAGATTAGCACTAAAAGGTGCACTGCAAAGCTGGCCTAACAATTCAAAATAATGCATTTTATATTTTCATGTATGTTCGTAAAATAATTTGATGTAAACCGCAGAGAGTAGAGAGAAGAACAAACAGAGCTGTAATTGCGAAGAAGAAAAAGCCCTCGTGATAAGAGTTGAGCTGTACATGCGGGCGCATTTGTCTCCTTAGCAACAAGTGAACTTATAGTTGCACAGGCGCCTCCAGCATGGAAGGTCTTGCCATCCTCACCACTGGCAGCAAGACCTCTCCCTGAGCCAGCCTCCTGCCTTACCTGGGCAGCCCAGGCAGGCCACCACCAGTGCCCACAGGTGGCTAAAATTAACCCTGGGTTCCACGGCCAGTGCCATCAACCTTCTGGCATCCCCCAGTTACTCTCAGGCCTCCAGGCTCCTGGGGAAGGAGCAGGGAGGTAGGTGCTTCTGTGGAAAGGGTATTGTCCTTAACCAATTGCATCCCACATGCAGGAAGGATTGTCACCCAATCACTTGAAAAAAGCGAAGCTCATGTTCTTTTACACCCGTTACCCCAGCTCCAATATGCTGAAGACCTACTTCTCAGACGTCAAGGTAGGCACGTTTCTCTTTTTCCATTTTTGGGGTGAGCGGCCTCAAGGATATGGAGGGCAAATACCAGGTCACCTGACTGTCCAAGGCTGTGGTCAGTGATTGACACTTGTCTACTCATCTGAAGGGGCGCCGAGCAGGGAGGCCTTTGGCCCTGAGACTGGAGCACAGTATTGACATCCATGCTGGGGCTAGGGTGGTTGGAAACCTTGGCCTGACTTGAGATACTTTACTAACTTCTTGGAAGACATTTCAGCGGGGACCGGATGGCCGGGCTCTCGTGAATGCTTTTCCCCCTCCCCTTGAGAGTAAACTGTTCCTGTTTTTGTTTTTGTTTATGTCCCATATTTATGCTTATGAAAGCAAACTCTCACACCTCTCCCCCCTCCCTGTTGAAAAGGAACGTACATTGAAATTCTTTATGCGGTAGCTGCTTAAAAACAAAAGTGATGATTGTCTCTTATTTACAACTTAATTTGTTGTTGATGCAGAGTACACTGAGCATAAGGAGAATGAATAAAGTGACAGATTCAGGACACATTATTCAAATGAGGATATGAAAGCTGTCGGCTTACAGCTGCAACCTCCCTCATTCTGCAGAACACGGGCCCTCCTGCTTTTCGTGTGCCTTGTGCGTGTGCACGTTCACGCTGGTGTCTGCACAGGTTTTAAGTGGTTGTCTGCTCAACTTGATGTCGTGTGACTCATCTGCAACTTTTACAACATCAGTTGGGTTTTGATGATCGTAATGATGTCGTGATCAAAGGAACGTGATCTAACCTTGATCTAAACCTAACATTAGCTGAAATTAGTTGATTAGGGTCAGGTGGGTACTCTCCCTACCCCCATATGCACTAACTCTGGTCTCTACCACTGAGAACCATGGGCACCCAAATGTGCCATGCCAACCCCCCTCCCCAAGTAGCAGCTTCTGTGCCCACTACTCAAGTGCCCTCTGAGGCCCCTCCGGCAAGTTGCTCTTTGCGGTTTCCTTCTCTCGTGTTTTATTTGGCCTTATAAGAAAAGCTCTGTTTTCCCTCCTGTTTGCTTTTGAATTGTGTATCAACTGCAGCCTTTTCCCCCTCCCTGACTGGGCTCCTTCCATAGAAAGCAAGCTTTTGCCTCCTCATTTCCAACAAACCAGGCGGCATGGGAGGCAGAGGGAGGCAAGGGGCCTCAGTAGCCTCTAAGAATCATTAAGCAAGAAAGAGGCCGCTTGGCCCTGGAGGCCAGGGAAGGCATGCGGGCTTGGAAGGTGATCATCCAAAATGACAGATTGGAGGGAATCTACCAACAGGTTAAGGACTGGCCAACTTCTAGAACCCAGCAGAACCTGGCAAAGTTCTTCCAGGCACTCCTCCCCCACATTCCAGTTCTGGGAGGAGACTCAGAGGAGAGAAAGAGGAATCATTTAGGGCACTGGTGTGTGTGTGTGTGCACTTCACACATGTGTCCATAACCTCACTGTCCAGTCTGTTCTGTCCAGGCACCATGATTGGAAGGGTGTGATGTAATAATCACACCCCCTTGTATTAGTCATACAGCACCTTTCCTTCAGAAGGAGAGGCATGCACATGCACAGGTGCATAGTGGGAGAAGGGCTGGGTGAGGTAGACTCTTGGCTCCTGCTGTAAATAGTGTGTAATGTAAACCTGCAAGACATTGTTCCCAAATTACCACTCTGTAAATAACTAAATACCTGGGTGAAGATTTTATTTAGGAAGTCACCACTATCCAGTATATAGAGTCTGTGCTTACGTGATCCACACTGGCCGAGATGGCCTTTAAAGCCCATGTGAGTCTGGTTTGCTCCCCATAACCCACCTTGATAGAGGGAAGTAGCAAGGCTTATACTACAGAGCAGAAAATTACCAAAGGTCATTTCTCTTTTATTTTTGGAATAAATTATACAATTTTAACTTTCCTCATTATGTTTTTTCTTGGGTTGGTAATAAATGAATTGGTATTCCCGGAGCTTACACGGATGCTAGTGGAAAGTCATGCATACAGGAGGCAGGCCAGCCTGGCCATGTGTTCTAGAAACTTTCTGGAAAACAATGGCAAAGCATTCCTGAATTTCTTTATATAAGAAAAGCTCAGAATTTGAATTTCGACAGTGCACACACTCATATACCTGTGTGTGTGCCTTAGGTTGTACACACAGCTGGTCCTGGATGTGGGTGTCCCGGTGTGGTTACTTATTTATTTGCTGAAATAGGTAATTTGCTGAAATAGGTAATGCTCCTCTATTATGAATATAGAGCCCCAATTTTTTATTTTGTTCTGGATTGAAGGAATGAGAACAGAACCGAGACATGCCTAGTCATTAGGACGGGACCCTACCCCAGAGACCTTGAAAAAGACTAAGCGATGCTGGTGGATCTACATGCTGGCTGCAGTCATCCACATGGGGGTTGATTCCTCTCCCAGCAGAGCATCCCTTTCCAAATCACAGTCATTCCACCTCCAGCAACCGTCAGGAGTTGGTTTTACAAATGAGGGATCAGGAGAAGTCACGTGAGTGGAAAGTATTCTGATTCCTGAGCACGGGACAGCCTACCTGTCCATGGAAGTCACCTCTGCTGATGGTGGGAGACAGTCCCCGCCCACCAGCCCAGGGGCTGCCTGTGGGTGGGGCTGACGCAGCCCCTCTATTGTGATTCTCCTTGAGATGGTTCTTAATTCCCCACCAGTGACTTCCACTTGGGCAGGAGATAAATGCTCATTAATTACCCTGGGAAGAGAGAAAAGGGGATCCACACAGTTGAGGGAGGGACTTTTCCAGTGACCAGGAAACCAGGGCAACTCCATTTCACTCCTAAAGCCTATAGAGTCTCCCCTCTCACAGAGTCCACTTAATTCCCTCACCAGGACATTCAGCCAGACAAAAAAAGATCAGCTCCTCGGGCTTCAAACCCACAGAGAGGACAAATGTGAGCAGCATGCAGGGACTGGGGGCCTCTCCTCCTATACCTTCGCGGGCACTGATGTTAATGTAGAAACCAACAACTCTGGGACCACCGGGTCAGACAGACCCTGCGTCCTACAGGCTCTGAAGAGCACAGGCTCACAGCTTCTCAAGCCCACAGAGGTAAATGATGTAGCTCATTCCTCCACCCCTTAAGTCAACTGCTGCCCAGCCAGATTAAGGTGTCAGATTGATTTGTTTTATACATCTTTTGACCATGCTCATTGAATATTTAGGAAGTTTCTTCAGCCCATATTGAGGCTGAGATGTCCCGTGGGAAGCATTAATCAAAGTCACAGAGACTTGCGCTGTGGAAACACAGCCTCTTTATTGTAGCGATTAGTTTTTGCAGTAACACATTAACACACTACAGAGCTTTCCTTTATAGAACAATTGATCCTTTTCTTGTAAGCCACTACAGAAGGAGGGGGGAGAGTTAACTCTTTAAAGTGGAACCTTTTCCTCCCCCCCATGTGGATCTGTAGGAAAGAGGGGGCCTGCTTTTGCTCCAGGTCAGCAAGGAAACCCCCTGGATTTCAGTTCCCCCTGACTGGAGGGAAGAAATCCTCTTCTCTGAGCTGTCCTGTTGGCCATTTCACTTTTCTTGTTGGGGGAGCCTGTTGTTTTTGTCCATTCTTTCTCTCTGGTATTTCCATTCCCTAACAATACGCTTTAAATCTCCCTTTAGGCCCCGTTCCTAAATAATGGCAAATGCACTTACTTTTTTGTCCTGCCCATTAGGTCATTCATGACCATTCTAGAAAAAAAAAATACCCTTCTATTTTTTTCCTCTACAGTACTCTTGTCCATATGAGACAATGTCTTGTAACAATGCAGAAGCCTAATCTCCATGTCAAAGCAATTTTCATTCCCCAGTGCACAGCCTGCTATCATTTTGTAATGTTTTGTTTCTTATTCTAAAAGAATTAAAAAGGAACAGTAAGCCGTCACGGGGGCCTGTGGTCCTTATCTCAGTGTCTGGAAATTTGGACAGTGTATTTTACTGCTG
Source organism: Uropsilus gracilis (assembly GCA_004024945.1). Lineage (NCBI taxonomy): Eukaryota > Metazoa > Chordata > Mammalia > Eulipotyphla > Talpidae > Uropsilus > Uropsilus gracilis. The sequence continues at coordinate 95,481 of PVHY01001704.1, forward strand.
AGATAAAATGGAAAGAACTCCAAGTTCAGCAAATCGTAATGGGTTTAAGTTCTATTGAAATCGGCAACCAGAAGATCAGATAACGGGGGTCTTTCAGTTGTCTTTTTAATCGGGTTCCCCGCAAGGCTGAATAGAGACAGAGCAGACACACAGAGCGAAAATATAATTCTTGGATAGGTTAAGTACATGTTTGAACTCTTGCAAGCAGAAGCGATTTGCTGATGACTTAATCATTTTCTGGTCAATTATCTGTAAGGGCCCTTGCAACTCCATGGCAATTATGATGCAAGTTGGCCTTTTGGGAGAAACACCAGTCTCCCTGCTTCTGTTTCCTTGTTCCTTCCATTCTCTGCCATAAATTTTCATTCATTTATTATCTTTGCTAGTGGAGAAACAACTTTCTGTGGAGTAATTACAGCGCCGACACATGTCAGTGGCCTGATCACAACCTGAGGTTCCTGGGCCTGTGTTTGATAAGGGGGTCTTTGTTGATTTCTGATGAATGTCCATCTTTTTCTGGGGGCCCAGGAAGGGAACGCCTGTGATGACAAAAGATGGGGGTTGTCTGTCAGCCTGCCTCAAATAAAACCGTGGATTTATTGGTTTTGACTTGGCGAGTTGCAATGCATCTGTCCTTACGTGAAAGGAGGGTATCGGTGGAAATGGTCTCACGTGCGGGGCACCCGGGGAAACATTCATCGCAAATATCGTGGGGGTGCCTTCGTAAACATAGTGTTCAAACCTAATCATGTTATAGTACCTTAATATTTTTAAAAAACGTAATAAAGACCCTCTGCCATCTGTGTGGAGCATCTAACCACATGGCCCAGCAGCATGGATGCCAAGGGCAGGGGACTGGCTAAATACTGTGGCTGTAGGAGTCCACCAACTGCTGGGGTTTGAGGTGACACTCCCTGCCACAAGGACCCTGTGCAAAGGGGAAGTGCCACCGTAGCCTGTGGCCATGGGGATTCCCCATAACCGAAAATAGAAATGATGCTCAATTCTGCCTCTTGATGTATCAGCCACCAACATTGAAAGAGGCGGTCCTGAGGTGATGTAAATTCTAATCAAAAGCAATCACGGTAGCAGTGGAGCCCTGTGGGCACCTCTGGACCTGAAAGTGACGGCTCTTCCCCGCATTCCACAGCTTGAATGAGTTTCCATAGGGAGCATATCAGTGGGGGCTTCCCTGTGAGAAGACAAAGAAAAACATTTAAGAGACTCAGCTTAAGGAAGATCACATTTATTTGGTGATTTTCCCTTTGAAGTGTAGGAGTTTGCAGGGGGCTATCAGGGGATCACAGTTGCATGACACCTGCAAGTTTGTCTTGGCTCTGGCCATCATTTTGGTGGAAAGCAGGGGTTCCCAAAGAAGGATGGGAGGGAAGTTCTTAAATGCTTCAGATGCTCAAAAGAGTAACTGGCAGCATTCTTAACCCTCTCCAATGCTTAAATCGCACAGTTCAACAGATGTATCACCTCCCAGCTCATCAAGTGGTTCAGCAACTTCCGTGAGTTCTACTACATCCAGATGGAGAAGTATGCACGCCAGGCCATCAACGATGGGGTGGCCAGCACTGAGGAGCTGTCCATCACCCGCGACTGTGAGCTCTACCGCGCCCTCAACATGCACTACAACAAAGCCAACGACTTTGAGGTAGGAGCTTAGCTTTGCTTCCCGTGCTTCTCTCCACTACTCGAGAGCAGTTTTCTCTTAGAGATGTCATCCAGGCTGGCTATGTCTCAGTCTCTACAGAAACATCTCCTGGTGGAATAAGCAGTGGGATAGCCAAGAGGAATCCTGGTGGCTCCAGAGGGTCACTACTTTTTCCTCTCTCCTTCCCACCTTCTGTCTGCCTGGGAGATGCCTGTAGCCACAGAAAGGGGCAGCCGCAGGAAATGGCAGCTGGGGACACTAAAGGTGCCCATTCCAGAGGGAGGCCCTGCCCCCACAGGGTTTTACACACCTGGATTTGGACCTGTGGGCTGAGCGGACACATGCCTTGGTGCCCTGGAAGCTGTAGAGTTTGTTTTCTGAAGATGCTGATGGGGAGTGAGTCTGGGGTTTCGAACCTTTTTTTTTTAAACAAACTGTGCCGGTTTGTCATTCATTTACTTCACTGTATGGTTTTTGGAGCACAGCTTCACACCTGGATGTGTGCACCTGCTTCCCCCGCCTCCCCAAAGCCCCTGTGCCAGTGCCCATCTCTCACTGCCCCCCCAACCCCCCAGAGCCCAGGAGTTATTTTTGCTGTGTTTTGCCAGCTTGTTGTCTTTGGTTATTTATATTCCACACATGAGCGAGCCCATCCGGTCACCGCCTCTCGCTCTCTTACTGACTTCGCCAAGCCTCAGTGCTACCAAGTCCATGCTTGCTCTGGAGGCTCCTTTCACCTCTTTTAATAGCTGAGTTGTAGTCCATCGAGTATGTATTCCACAGACACAGTCAGCAGTGGGCCAAGGGGCTCAGCAGACCTTCCCCCATTAGCATTTCTTTTAATCAGCATTTATCTCCCGTGCGGAAGACACGGTCCGCGGACCTACTGTGCAGGCATTGTGACTGGCTCATCGACAGCCTCTCCCGTTTGTCTTTGTTCTTTCCAAAGGAGACTCTTGGTATTTGGTGCTTCGTGCGACACTTCACTCCTGCGTCTTGTGTGTCTATACATGTTGACAACACCTGGCAGTGTGACGACCCCCAGCAAGTGCCTGTGCAGTGTGAGGCACATGGCAGCAAGCAAGCCTTTCCCAGAATTGCTTTCATGGCAGTGCATTCGCTAGCTGAGATTCCATTCAGGCAGTGCCCTGCTCTGGACCATTGCCGACCCTACTGGCTGAGACCATGGCAATCGGAGGCTGGGAGGTGGCAAGATGCTGGCACCTTTCACGACCACCCCCACCCCTCCCCGCTTGCCCCTACTCATTTGGGGATACTCTCCCCCTTACTTAGCACACACAGCGGTGATGTGGCTTGGAAATAATCAGCTGCAGAAATGAGGGGATGAACAAGTTGGGTTTTTCCTGGAGAGTTTGAAGGTCGCCGCTGGATCTTTGCTCTCCAAATTCATTTTCCTTGCCAAACGTGTTGTAAACTAAGTTTTCTTTGGCTGAATATGTTAAAGCCTTCTTGTTGTGCTCTACTATTTTAAAGTTGCTGGGCAGCAGGCTCTGTCTTGTGGAGTGGACTGGACATTCTGGCAGGTTTCTTCCAAGGCTGAGTGTGACTATGGCTAGATACTTTAGAGGCCCCTCATTTAAGTGCTCCTTTACTCCCTTCCCCCTCAGATAAGGCTTTTGGTCTAAAGTTTGAGCTCAGAGAGTTTGAGCATGCTGGTGAACTTTTGCAAGTGGATTATGGCAAACCCTTATTTGTGGCTGCACCAAAGTCCTTAAAATAATTGTTCCAGGCTCATGGCCAGTTGTGACATTTTGACTGTAACACACTGATGAGGACAAGTCCTTACCTTGCACACCAGGATATTTGGAGTTGTTTAGACCTTCCCTGGTTGAAACTGAGTCCCTCACAAGAATGACAAAAAGAGGGGACGGCTGGCACCCAGAGGTGCCCCACAAGCTGTGGCTCCATTTAGCATCATCTAAATCCTCCTTTAATATGATTAACATCTGATAGTTCTTTCTTTGTGAATCATGCCCACTTCCGGCCAGGCACCTCTCTTTTATCTGCAGTGTCTATTTTAAGACCGCTTCAGGGCAAGGAGTCTGGGGCCCTGGGGGCCAATTTTGTCACTTGTCACAGACTTCCAAAGAGCTATGGGCTCTGTTCCTTCTGCAGGCAGAGGTTGGGTCCTTCTGGAACAATGGAAAGAAGGCAGTGGGGCCCAGGTCCTGCCCCACTCCCACATGCCCACAGCCTGTGCACCCCTTCCCCTTCGAGAGGACCCCAGTGCTGCTGAACTTTAACCTCTCAGTTTGGCGCATTTACTAACAAAAGCTTCAGATAAGATGATCCCTTCTTTTCCATGCCTTTGTGCTTAAGTGAGATGCTTAAAAAGCTGCGGGTCTTATCATGGTGACTTCCCTGTCTGGCATGGCTGCTGTCCAGGAGTGGCCCCCGACACCTCCCAAATGCCTCTGCTGATAAGTACTGGCTGACTGCTGTGCTCAGCCTTCGCTTCAGGGCAAGTAAAGTAAGACTGTGATTTTCTAGGAGCAAGTGAGAGGAGGGCAAAGCACAGAACCGCCAGCCTTATTAGTTCCTTTTTTCATTTTGAAACAAGATGGCGCCCAATGAGACTCTGGAGTCAGGTCCAGCTCAGTGACCCAGTCCACACAGCGGCACCAGGCAGGCCAACTGTCCTCCCATGTCACACGGTGACACCCGCTGACCACCTCCCTGCCTGACTGTGGTTCGTGCTACATAAGATAGCTCTGACGTCCCCACTACTTGCTCTTTCGTGAATGATTTTCTAAGTGTTTTACCAAAATAAACTTACTGAAGGTGAGCGCTTTAATTGAGGTGGGTAGTGATGTAGCAACGAGAGGAAATTTCTGTAGTTTGAAGATTTAGGCTCTTTGAAGGTCATTCTCAGTGGTAGGGACAGATGCAGCTCAGGAGGGAGCGGGTGCGAGGGTGGGCGAGGTGGGCACCCTCCTCTGCTCTGCTTTCCTCAGCCCTCTCCGCCCCATGCCTGCTCTCCTGGGCTCTCTGCCTCTGTCACCACTCACTGGTGGCACCACCCCCGCTAGCCCTGCCTATGGCTCTCCAGGCGCGTGCGGGTGCCGACCCCTGGCCTCCAGGAAAATGAAACAGATGGGGAATGTTTGTCGCTGCAAAGAGGGAGTGGCTTGAGTCTCCTTCTCTCCTCCACCCGGTCTCCTGAGTCAGGACCCCCTCAGTGACATGACAGCTTGTCCTGCCTTTTGTCTCAGTTTACACAGTAGCCCAGATTCTTGGCAGGCATTCAGACTAGGGGCCGGCCAGAGCTTGAGAGGACCCAGGGGTGTGGAAGGAGTTGCAGGAGATGAGAAGTACACATTTAACTGGCACTTGGAGGGGCGAGAACGGCTGTATCCCCAGGGTACCCGCTCTCCTCCCATGAGCTCAAGAGGGTGTGCGGGCAAGGGCTGCGCGGTTCCAGCCTCATCTCACTCCTTCGCACGTTTAATGAGATTGGCAACAATAAATTTGTCTTTCCAGGTGTGAAGGTATACGTTTCCGTGCTTCATTCGCACTTCGCTTTGAAGAGCTTCCAACCTTTTTTTTTATGGGGTGGGAACGGAGGTTTGGGATTCTTTCCCAGTTTTTAAATCATACCTCTGACTTTAGAAGCAAGAGGAGTTGCATTTTATTGCTTTTTTGTTTCCCTCACAACAACTATGGCACAAGAGGAGGTAATGATCACTGTCAATTTCCGAGGCTGGTTTACAGGTATTTGCAAATAACTCGAGGAAGGTGCATGACCTGTGAAGCTCACGTGACCTGCACAGGTTAATTGCTTCATTTAAGGGACCCCGAGACAGTCACTCCTGTTTGACTCCATTACCACTTCCTACGGTATGGCCAAGAACGGCAGGTGCTCTGAGATGCTCAGGGATGGCCTGCATGTCAACTAAGAGGACAATGGGGCAGGCACCTCCAGGCCGGACGTTATCTACTTCAGGGACAGGTGATTTGGGTTTTGTTGCTTTTTTTGTTTCCCTCTTAATTGTGACCACAGAGGGGGTGATGGGGGCCGTCAGTTCCCCAGACTACACTGGGTACTCTTATTCATTCTCTGGTGCCATGAGGGACTCCTGCATACCATCTGCAGTCAGGCACTCCTGTGGGGCCAGAGTGACTTCCCTTTTATCTGCAGCCCAGGTCAGATCCCCAGTTAGACTAGGGACCCACCTCTGTTGCCTCCATGTTAAATACCTGTGTTTTGGGGTGGAAGGCTTAGCATCAGTGGGATGGGGAGCTTGACTCACTGACCACTGGGCCTGGGGGGCACCAGTACCTACCTCACCAGGCAGGTACTCCAGCATGCAGCTGTGGTCTTACCTTTTTTTAGCTGTCACCTGGCAGGTGACCTCTTGACTGTGTTTTCACTTTCCTCTCAGAAAGGCAAGATTCAAAAGCAACAACCCCCCATCCCTCTTCACGTGCACCCCCAAATCCACACACAGGCTGACTCTTGCCCCACAGCCCCCACTCACACCCAGCCCACTCCCGATTGCCACACGAGCCTGTTTAAGATTTAATCTATTTGGAGTCTCACTGGCATTGTCTCCTCTTTAAAGAAAAACGAGGGCAGGTGGGCTCAGGGAGCACATCAGCTGCCGCAGGTAGACACTGAACATGAGTGATCCCAGGAAACTGGCGCACCCTCAGCCTCTGCCAGGAGCCGCTCGGGCCTCAAAGCTGTGCGGTGAAACGATCACACGAGGCTCGCTTGGTGGGTGGCGGCAGGAGAAACTGGGCTTCTCTCCTTGCCAGTCCGCCGCTGACGAGCCAAATTGAGCTTTTAAGAGACAATTAATGTTCTCTGATGGGTGCGCGAGCGGTGTCCTGGCGCAGGGTTCTGGACCAGGGTGCTGGGTGGGTGGTGGGGGTCACTGGATGCGCAGTGGTGCAGGGGGGCCCGGCTCTCGGCCCACGGCCTTGGGGTGCAGGTGTTGATGAGCACAATGGAGGGGCCATCGGTTTACCGCCGTTTGGTAATGTCGCTGCGTCTTTCGCTCCGCGGGCCTTTTTGTCGTCCTGCACATTCAGGCACAGTGAGAGCAACTTTAAAACCTCCTTACTCTCCCGCTTTATTAGTTATAGCATTCCGTGACCTTTCTCAACATTCTTAAAGAAAAAGACACCCCGACGTCGCTTGACTTTGCTTATTGTCCTTTGTTGAGGCGAACAAAGCATTTTCTGCAGTGGTTATAGCACATAATTATACCGCTTTCAATGGCAGTGTCTTGGCGGATATCAAAGTTCAGAGGAGCCTTTAGAAAAAAAAAAAGATGTTTTGTGGCAGCCTAGGGAGGGTCTCATCTTTCCTTCAGAAAATAGTTCAAGGCCCTTCTGTCAAGCTTCCCTACTTAGAGCTTTTTCTCCTCCTGCTTCATAAAGTTTAAAGCAGATTCGGTGGGGCTCTATGATCTATTTCCTTTGAAAGATTCTTGCTCGGCACAGAGAGGGCCTTTGACTTCAAGAGTTCACGGATTCATCTCTTTAGGTGTCATATGTCTGACCTTATCAGTTACTCCATTTAATGTCGGAGAAAAAGTCTCGACGCTTTGTGTTTGTCTGTTTTGCCTCTGTGAAATGATTTGGTGAAAAGACCATCCTTTTTAACACACCGCTGAGAGGCTGCTACCGCCACAACCCACCCCGTGGCTTTTCTCTCTTTAAAAAAAAAAAATTGTCCTTGTGTTTTGTGTATGGATGAGCTCACATTGAGAATAGAATTATACAAGGGCAGGCGCACACACAAAAAATCTTTCGGTTTCCTCTCCCCCACCCCCCACCCCCAATGATCTATCGCCTCTCTTGGTGGCTGAGCCCTGGCCAACGGAGGCCGCTGGGCAGACTCAGCAGTGGCTACAGAGGCTGGGCGGTCATCGGTCTCCCTTTGCTCAGACCCCACCCTAAGGCCTTCATGTGTAATTGTCCTTCGGAGACCTGGGAAGTTTGGGCCAGTGTTGGAGGCCGCTGACTGCGTGAGGGTCCTCTCTGCTTGCTGCCACCTGTTCACGCCCACATTGGGTTCCGGGTGGAACAATGCACACGGTCCTGTCCGGGACCCGGGAAGGCATGCTGACGCTGGGACCCAGATTCAGTGCCCGTAGAAGTTCTAAGAACTTTTGGCAAACAAACCTGTTTATTTTGACCAAACTCAGCAAAGGAGAGCTTGCTCCAAAAGTTCGAGAGCCTCCACCTGTTTAAATCCCATCTCCTCCTCCTGCCCCTCCCCCATGGGCTTGCTTTCACTTTAGCTCTCCTTCTTTTCCAGTCCTGAGGCCCAGCCTTGACCCACCACTTACTCACTTCCCTCTACTGACCTCAGTCTAAATTTATAAGCAGACCCATCTCTTCGCCCGCCTCCCTCTGCATGACTGGAGGAACTAGGCACCAGACTGTCAGGGGGCTAGTTGGAAGAACTCTTTCACCTTCAGTGGCTGTCTTCAGCCAGACCTCAGAATGCCACTGTGTTTGGTCACAGGACATAAAACAAATGCAGTCTGTCATTCCCCCCTCCCCCTCCCCTTGTTGGCCAGGACACAAAATAAAGATGCGATGCGATGTGGAGACCCTGACTCGAGGAGTCAGGGTGTCTGAGACTGGGTGCCGCTGAGGCAGAGACTAAGAAACAAACACTACCCCTGCGTCGAGGAGCCCACGGGCTTGGGGAGGCTAGGGATTGCTGTGTGGTAGTCGTCAAGGCCGGGGGGCCTACCCGACCTGTGTCCACTGAGGAAACTCCCCAGAACTGCCAAACGGGACTGCCCCGGCTCTGCACACAGCAGACCTTTTGGAAATGGACGTTGACAGGGCTGATAGAGCCATACCCAAAAGGGGGGGGGGTCATAAAAAATTAAAGTTATTCTTATGAATCTTTCATTAGAAGCGATGAAAATGGACACTGGTGTCGCCTAAGTCCTTTGTGAGCGAGCACTTCTTCCGGGCCCTGGGCTATTGTTCTTTCCGCTCCTCAAGCAGACGCTCACGTTCAAACTGACAAAAGTCACTTAAAAGCCAGACAGCTGTACTCACGCCCCCGCTGAGCTGGGGCGCGGACTGGCAGGTGACCGGCCTGCTGAGAGCCTGCTGACATGGGCAGGGTGGCCCCACACTCCCCGGCCAGCCCACCCACTACCCAGCAGTGACCCCCCAGGTGCCACCATGTGCCTGGCATTTTCTAGACACCCGAAACATGAGTATATACAGCACTGTGATGCCTGGTAAGGGTGAAGTCATCCAGCAGGTGACTGGTGACAAGTCTAAATTGTTAGCTGTTTGGCCAGGCGAAAAGTTTGTGCTCCCAACTTAGCAGAAGACCCAAGGGTGACTCCAAACTCTCCTTCGGCTCTGTTTTTGATTCTCTTGATTCTGGCTTTTTGAACCCATCCAAATGCCTCTTAAGCTTTTACAGTTCTGTGGCCATATCAGGAGTAGCTAGGATTGGGCTAAAACACACCCCCAAAGGTGGGGACAGGTCCCACTGGGGATGCCAGCCCTGGTGGAGAAGCAGGTAGACAGAGCCGCCTGCACCCAGGCCTAGGTACCCTGAGGACCGGGTGGACCCTCTCAAGCGTGCGCCTCCAGCTCCCCTCCCCGTCACCTTGTGTACGGTCTGGTCTGTGACACTGATGGTGATTATGTCATTATTTTGCTCTGGGGGCCCTGGCGCATCTGCAGAGCCCAAGCGCTTCTTCTTTGTTGCGCTGGCAAACGTCCCACGCCACAAATGCTTCATTAGCCCTGCTGCCGGCCTCCTTGCCAGACGCCAGTGCCCAAATCCAGGCTTCTCTCTGCTCCGCTCTTTTGTGTGGCTGATGATCTCGTATTCATCTTCCTGCTTCTTCCCCATTTTCCTCGACTTCTGAACTCCAGATGTCCCTATTTTCTGGCCCCAAGCCCTCTGAAGTCCACCAGGAGATGCAAGGTGACTGCACACCCTCACCCTGCCACCCTCACCCCTTTACCCATTGCCACTTCTGCCCTTCCACCCCCACCTCCAACCCCCCACCAACAGGGGCTTTGAATGGTTCCTCATATGAGGATGGGTGTTTTCAAACTTGCTGTTTTAAAAGCAACCAAGCCATTGCACCCAGGTTAGGTTGGTGGGGGTTAGAGTGAATGACTAGCTCCTGCTCACTAGCTGCCAGCCCATCTCCTCCATCACCACCCAGCCCTCCTTGGCTTCCTCACTGGTGTCTGCATATCGCCACATTTGACCAATTTTCCAAAGCAGTTGAAAATGCAAGCGCAGAGATATTCTTCACGCCTGGCTGTGCGTGTTATATAGTCCACTGAGGCTCCCTCTCATCAAGTGGGTTCCTCCACTCCACACTACCCTCTACCAAAGTCCCCTGCCCCTCCTACTTGCCTCACCTCCCTGCCCCCAACAAGGTCCTGGCAGAAGCTGTTCAAGGTGATGAACTCTGGGAAACAACCTCGGACCTTTTCTAAAGTTCCATTCTGCACATTTCACAGAGCCCCCTGCCTGCTGATAAGGTATGGGATTCCACAATCCCCGCAGTACATTTTAGAGCTTAACATCATGAGCTGGCATGGGTGCTGCCTAGCCGATGTGTCTCAGATCCTGTCAGCTTGAGCGAATTAATCTGTGTGTGTGTGTGTGTGTGTATGTGCGTGATGAACAGCTCCCCCCAAGAGAGCCTAACCAGCTTGCCTCTCCCCACCGCCACCACATATGATAATTTAAATGTCTCTGAGTGAAACAAAGATTTTCGTTTGAAGGTACAGCTAAAGGAGAAAGTTCACATTTTTATGGGATTCATGGCAACGTCATTGCCCTGATTTCTAATTCAAAATCCCAGGACCAAAACCCTTTTAAGGACTATGGAAAACGCCTTCCAGTGAGTTGGTGGCCATATTGCCCCAGGTTCCAGTCCCATGACACAGCCTTTTCTAGACACCAGGAGGTGTCTAGATGAAGCAGGAGAAGCCACCCAACCTGGCAGAAGGCTTATCGGCATGTCAGTGTATTGGGGGATGGTGGGTACCCCTACTGAACCATTTTTCAAAGACTTCGATACACCTAGAACATTCCCCTAATACACCATTATGTTTTTATCACCATGAGTTTAGTAAAACCTTTTTAAACCTAACTCCACTCAGGAGAATATACCACTCCTCCAGGTAGTAATTATCTAAATTTATTACCGGCTGGGAAAAGAGCATCTTCTTTTTATGGCTCTTCAAGTGATTTCCCAGAACTCCGAAGGGACAGCCATGTCTGGCCGCCCGGGACTGGCAATCAGGACAGTGGCCACATCTTCCATCTTCCTTCTGGTTTTAGACTTTTATCATTACTCCCTCTTAATCTTCATCTCTCCAGATTAAGGGGAGCTAATCCTTTTAAAAATCTAATCGCATACAGTAAGTATGCTGCCCTAATCAATTCTATCTGTCCGTCTGGGGCTCAAGATCCCCAGGGCTGTGATCCCCTGAGAACCAGGTGGGAACTGGCAGGGAGGGTGGCATTCAGGGTCACCACTGGGGCATGTCAGGGTTCCCTCATACCTCCCCAGCAGGGTTGTTAGTGGCCCCAGAACTTTATCCTCAGAAGTTGGACTTCGGGCCAGGCATGGTGGTGTGCATCTTTAATCCCAGCCTCAGGAGGCCGAAGCTAGGAATCACTTGAGTTCACAGGTTCAAGACTACTCCGGGCAACATAGCGAGACCTAGTCTCAAAAAATAGCTAGTGTGGTGACTCGCACCTGTAATCCCAGCTACCTGGGAGGCTGAGGATCGCTTGAATCTACGGGATCAGTACTACCCCGGGCTATATAGCAAGACCTAGTCTCAAAAAAAAAAAAATTTTGGCCTTCATGAATAGCATCTCGGTAGCACTTATTGGGTAAAACGATCTCATGAGGTCAGTTCTTGAGACTCTTTGTAAGTCTCCCGCACACCAATTTGTATCTGCAGGACTGGGCAGGTCCCCGACCATTCAGGCATTTTTGTGAGCTTGTAGAGAAGCCCGACTCCGCCATGGGCCCAAGTGCAGAGGAGCCACCCCTGAGACAGGAAAACGCGGCCACTGCTTTGTATTCTGCTCAGGCAGGAAACAGGAAACATCTACAAGTAGATGTTGTTTTCTACAAAAGTATCACCTTGAAATCTTGAAAGGGAAATCCTTTGGAGAGTTTTCCCAATGCCAGTCGCTTGGGCTTGTCGTGGTATAAGATACAAGCATCTGTGGGATGAAGTCCCCAACCTCAGTGAGGGGCTTCCCCTCTCCGTGCCTCAGTTTCCTCATCTATAAAGCAGGGACTACTGTCCCCCTCATAGCATTGTTCCAAGCCTTCCTTGACCAGACATGAAGCTGTTGGCTCAAAGTAAATGTGGTATCGCTTTTGCTTCCATTTGTTGGCAAGGAGAACCAAATGCAGGTCATCATGATGCTGGTCCATGGTCCAATAGCATCACTCCTGCTGACCCTAAGTAGGAAAACCGGCAAATAGGCAGGTGGAGAGTTCTATCAGAACTGGGGCAGAACTCATGCAGAGCTGAGCTTAAGAAGGAGAAAGGGCTGAGAGGTAGCACAGGCCTGGTAGCTCCAGGCTCTGCAGCCGGGGTGCGGGCAAGGGACGTAAGCAAGCTGGAGCAACCCTGGTGTTACGTCTGCATGGGAAACTCCTGCCTCACTGGGCTCTTCAGCCAGGTGGGAGTTCAGACTCCCAGCTTTGCCCTGGCTCAGAAATTTTGTGCTTCTAGAAAGAGAAGTATGTCCTAGACATGAGGTGAAGCTTCATGCCTTGGCTGGGGCGCCCTGGGGGTCTCTGGGGGTTGTGGCTCTGCTGTGGTTTCATTAGCTGGGTAGAAACCTCCCGGGGGCCCAGTTTAGGGTTCCCCCAAGGCTATCCTAGCAGTCTGTCAGCGGGGCCCCTCGAGATGGAGCAGCTCCCTTGCTGGGATTACAGAGGCCAATTTTCAAATGTATAAACAGTTGGTTGACCGAGTTTCACTCGTCATTATGCTCGCTGCTCATTTCATTGGTCGCCTTGGCTGGGGTGGCTCTACAAGGAGGTCATGTCCTTGAAGGGCTTAGCCCCAGGGTTTTCTAGAAGATGGTAGATTAAAGGGGTATCTGTGCCCACAAACATGCTGAGGTTACACTGCAGCATGCCCACCAGCATTTGTAAAAGGTCTTTACCTCATTTCACCTACATCTCTCCCCTCTCCCAGGGTAGAAGTTCATGTTTCCAGTGTTATCAGCATTAGGGGTCACTACCAGGCCATTAGGGGTCACTAAAAGACCATTAGAGGGCATTGCCAGGCCACTAGGGGTCACCCCCAGGACTGGGTGGTAGACTCTGCAAAAGTGCTGTCCCCAGCCGATAGTCCCCTAGGTCAGGAAGGTCTTCTCCCATGGGAGTTTGTGGGTCTGCATGGGTTGATGGCAGCAGGAAACAGACCCCTGAGAGAGGCACTGGGTCAATGTGTTTATCTTGCTTGTGGTTAGTCACCAGCTCCTTTGTGTATAAGGTTGCTCTTACCTTCTTCATTTAATCTGGAACTAAATGTGACTGAGTGGAAGCTGAGCAGGGATGTGGGCTTTGTGTGGAGAGGCAGAAGAGATAGCAGAGTGGGGGGTGGGGAGCCACATGAGTATGGGCTCCAACCTTCTCCATGGCAGTGGGTGCTGTGCATCCTTCACCATGGACATACTCCCAAATTACTCTTTTTTTGTTTGTTTGTTTTGTTTTTGTTTTTTTTTTTGAGACTAGGTCTCGCTATTTTTGCCCATGGAACCGCAGGCTCTCATTGCCCGGAGTACCGTGCCCGACCCAAATTACTCTTTTTAAATAACCTGAAAGTGCATTCATAGTCTGTGTGTAGACTCCTGAAACTGCCCCCCACACCGTTAGGAGAAGCCGTGGGCTGACGGCCCCCTAAGACTCATAGCCCGAGGTAACCTCCAGCCCACAGTACCTGTTGGGTCCCAAGGATTCCCTAGGCCCTATGGCCATGCTGGAATGTTTCTCTGCTTTCCAGATTTTTTATGATTCTCAAGGAAGGAGAATCAAAACCCTACACAAATTCCAGGTTGTTTTAGAAATATAACGGGGCCTTCACTTTACAAAAGGTGGTTGTCAAAGAGTCCAGTAGAATTCCCCAGAAATACAGAATGGACTCTGCGATAGAAAATGGTCTTTCAGTCAGAACCAGAAGATGAACCTAAGACTGTGAGCCCCAGTCTTTTCCCAGATGAACCAGACACTGTTCGGGTGGCTTATTCGCACCCCATCTGTAGAAAGACAGCCTCGCCTGTGGTCTCGTGGCCTGGTAGCCTCTGCAGCTGTTTGGTGACCCCAGTTTTCAAAGCCTTCTTTGGTGCTGGTCATGGGCGATGCTGTTCTCATTGTCCTGCCTGTACCCCACTTCTAATAGTTGCCCTCCAACTTCCCCCTCATGTTGCCCCATCAGCGTGAATGCAGGGCAGGCTGCTTTGGTGCTGACCCTGGTAAAGATGAACCCACTGCAGATCGCAAGCTTGTAACATGTTCTCAAGCGAAGCAGGTGTAATGGTGGGCCTGCTTCCCTGTGTGAGGTGTTGGAGAGCCCATGCCATGTTGGTTTTGGATAACCTTTTGTCCCAAAACACCACCAAGCATGGTCCTATTTCTTTTCCCACCTCATCCAGTAATTGCAGTGAAAGTTTAAACATCAAGCCTCACAGCAGGTCTTGAACTCAGGCATGGGTGGTACGTGATTTGCAGGGCTGACTTGGAGGGTGTCCAGGGCTGGTGACAACTCAGGTGCCGGGCTCACGGCCCATCTCTCTGTCACCTTGTGCAGTTGTTTTGTCAGTTGCCTGGAAAAGGGGGATGGTGCCTCCATCAGCACCTCTGCCTGTTCATGAGCAGGAAAGTTCACCAAGAGAGTAAGGTGGAAACCTCTCTGTGCTTGCCCCTCACTGTGAGTGCCACATTATCTGCCCCATAGACATGCCACCTTCCATGCATCCATGTGACACGGTAGGCCAAACCTATTCAGGGGATCAATTCCAGAACAAGCAGAGGGCTGAGCAGTGACACATGGTGAGGGTTAGTGCAAATGAATGCCATGAGGCCTTCTGAAAAGATCTTGATGATGGCCCACAGGTACCATCCCTCTGGCCTTGAGTCTGCATCTTATAACCTTTGCTAACAATGTGTCTCATGTTTTTAAAGACTGCAACAGAGACCAAGGGACCAGACAGCCTTAGTGTTTCTGCTTGGCCCCTGCAGAGAACCTGATTCCCTGAGGTCCCTCCTTGCTCTGAATCCCAGGGCTCTGAGTCTGATGAACAGCCTCAGGCCAGTGCTTACCTGCACAGCTCCCAGGTGCATGCTGCCAGCAGAGAAATCAGCTGCTGGCAGGATCCAAGCATATCTCCTCTATCTCAAGGGGAGCTTGAGATAGGGTGGTGGGTACTCGGTTTCTGAGTCTTTTCCTCCACTTTTGTCTTTGTTTTCTCTTGTGTGTTTTATTAGTTGAAACTTGGAGTCATTCTCTGAGGCATTACAGAGGTTGGGAGGAGAGGAAATTTCGCTCCCTTACATCAAGTAACATGGCACACATGTTTCCAAGCACAGACTGCCCAGAGAACTCTGAATAGGATGGAGGAACTACCCACTGACACGTGCTCGGCGAGCCAGATTCCAGCCGGCAAAATAACGTGGACTGGTGTCGGGGAGTTTATTATGGTGACATTTGTCATTCAGTTCCCAGCAGGCAAGAACCTCCATCTCTGGAGCTAAGGGAGAGATGATTGTATTTATCCCCATTTCTCTGGGCAGAGTTGCTATACACAAATTATTCAGAGGTGGAGCAGGTCTTAAGACATTTTTTTTCCCTCTTCCTGAAGGTCATAATTAATCTAAATGTTCGATTCTAGTGCTTGGTTAATTATATGGTGGTGGTCTTTTTTTAAGCAATACATGTACTATCCACATTTAAAGGAGTAGACCTTTTTTTTAATGAATTCTATATTTTCTAAATACCCATTCGTCTCTTAATAGGCAAACTACTGGTCTGAACAGTTACCTGGGCTTCAAGGCTGTGGCCTTCTAAGCCATCATCTGTATCTACTACATTATGATCATGCCCAAAAGTCTAGTGTCCACCCCTCAGCATACCAACGGCCCCCTCCCCAGTGACTCACCCAACTTCCCCCTTCCCTTCAGGAAACCACCATTTTGTTCTGATAGTTGGAGAGTTTTCCTTCTGTTTTGTTCATCCATTTGCTGTTTCTTTAACTGCTGAATAACAGAAGAGACATGTGATACGTGGCGTGGGCCTCTCGTCTGACTGCATCAACCCTGTGCGCTCTGACTCCAGAGACTTGCACAGGTGAGGGTGCTCAAGACCTCCCTCTGTCCTTTTGTGCTGCTTCCACTACCTCCTGCTAAGTGTTAGAAGAAAGTCTTACCACCCACCTGCAGGCCAGAGTCCCCTCCAGGAACCCCCCTTCTTGGGATCCCACTGTCCATTCAAGGCAAAGCTGCCACCTCACCCCAGACAGTGTCCATGTCACTTGTGCTCTGTCTCCAGGCCAGGACTGTTGGCCTCTCTCCCTGCCTTTGCAAGGGCAGCTGTGGCCCCCAGGCATGTGGTGGTTGCCTCCAGGTGTCAGCCTGGGGGGAGCCCTCCATGAGCTCAAGCAGGTCCCTCTGGGGTGGCAGACAGGCAGGAGGCCTGCCCTCCTGCCACCTTTCCCGCTGGCCCCCTGTGGCCCTTTCAGGCGCTAGGCTGTCTTGGTGTGATGCTGCCCCTCCCTGCCCTTCCCCCTGCATCCCCATGGCTCCCACCCCAACGCCCTCCACATTAACATAACTTTGCCACTCAGCTTCCACCATCTGAAGCCTCTGATCCCAAATCCACTGGAGTTTGGCTTTTGGATTTTAGTACCAAGGCCTGTTGCCCACCAGGTCAGCATCAATAATGATTTCTTTCTTCCTTTCTCAAAGTGCAGCATCCACTGACACTGCCCCTTCACTCTCTGCCCCCCAATACCATGCCCTCCCCACTCCCCTCACATCTCCCTCCTGAGCCTGCTGGGTGGTTTCATCTTTTTCCTGAGAGACAACTAAGACATCCATTGTTGGCAAAATTGGGAAACTGGATCAATTCGCCGCCATCTTATCATTTTTAAAGTGTGTTCCTGCAGCTCTGGAGGAGGAAGGTGGCTGTGTGAAGGCCGCGTGCTTTTCAAACCTTGGTTGCGACACGTCTGCCCCGTTTTGAAACTCTTTATCTCGGCTGAGAAAACGAAAATCTGTTTGACAAAGTGGCTTGCTGGCCGGTTTATCTTGCAATATGGCTTGCGCTCTCCGGGCCTATTGATCTCCCTAAATTAATGTTTACAGAATGCTACTGAATTTTGCTCAACGGAACATTGTTCTTTTGAAGGTTTATTAAAAAAAAGAGCCCGGCCCTGAGGCCGTGTGTTCCTTTGCTGAGGCTGAGGAAATACAGACCTGTTGGTTTTTGGGGTCAGCCTTGAACTCTGGCCATGTCCTGTAGCATTTACTTTTCAGGTATCAAGGTAGCAAAGGTATAATGAGGAGGGAAGCCAGAGAGGCCAGGGCAACCTGGGGTCACGCGCTTCAGTCCTTCAAGACCTCAGCACCACATGCTACCGGAGTGTGTACCCTGGCTACTAGTCTTACTCTGCCCCTCTGAGGGTGAGAGAGAACTGGGTTTGCCCTGAGAACTGGGTTTGCCCACCCACGCAGGAGCACACTCCTAAAACGTGAGTGTTATAGCACACATATGCATCGTGTGCTGGGGTGTCAAATGCCAGAGAGTCTCCAGAGGCGTCCAGCTGGCCTCCCTGAGCAACACACCTGGCCCAGAGTGTAGCGGGGATGCCCTAAATAAAACTTAGGGAGCAGAAAGCAACTTTTCTTAGTGCGTTGCCTTAACCAGTGAAATTGCTGCCCCAGCGCCACTGTCATCACTTCCAACCATGTGAGTGTTCCTGGCATGGGGTCCCACCTAGATGGCCCCAGCCACACCTAACCACTGGGGGTTCTTCCTTGCCCTCTAATGCACAGCGGCGTTCACCTTTCCAAGTGGTCCTGCGCAGGTTTGCCCCAGGCTCCCAGCCTCCTCTCCCTGCCGTGGGACCAGCTGCCTAGCGCTCACACTGAGACTCCACATGTATGACTCCCATAGGGCCCCAGAACTGGTGGTGCAAGGTGGGATGGGACTAGCCCATGGCCTCATCATCTGCTGGTCTCACCAAGGAGTGGCTACCCATCTGAGGTTCTCCATCGGGTCCACGGTGTGCAGTGTTAGCCCCCAGCCAGTGGCAGCGCTGCCAGCCCCGGCTCTCCTTGATCAATATTTGCTTAACAAACAGTGGGGATGGGAGCATTTGTTTAGAGGATCCATGTGCACACGAGGGTGAATAGATTCTCAGGGAGTACCTCAAGTCCTGTCCTAGGAGTCACACGCATGTGCGTGTGCATTTGTATGTGTGTGTGCCAGAGGTACACCTATATGTGCAAACACCCTGTCTCTTTGTAACTTCTAAGACTCTTCGAGGTCATCTAGAAAAAAATTCCAGAGTTGCACTGGTGGAAATTCAGTTTTTAGAAAACCCAGCTAAGGGTCTTTTCCTGTTTGCTCCAGTGCTGATGGGACATCTTGGAAAGGCTCTTAGGAGGAGCTTGCGGCACCAGCAGCCCCCTTTGACCCCTTTCAGAGGAGTGAAAGAAAGTGCAGATGGAAACAATAGAAGCCCTTGGACAAGGCGAATGAGCTCTGTGTCGCTGACAACATTACGTGTATTTTTTAAGAAAGCCCGCGGAGAACGTAGCTCTCCAGACCTGCAGGCTGCCTGCTAAGAGTCTGGAATTAGCTGTGTTTTACCTTGGGAATGCTTGTGGATGCCCAAGTTTAGAGAGGGCTGTGCTGTCTGCCTCACGAACAATCACCAAGCCCAAGTGAGTGCCTGCGATGCCGCCGGCTTGGAGGCATCTGGGTCCGGTCTGGTGGGAGGGGGTTTGTTTCTGTGTGTGGGTAGAGGATGGGGGTTGGGGGAGTTATTTATTTATTTGATTTTGTGAATCGGAGTTGTAAAAGCCATCTGAAATATTCATGCAGAATTGTCTGAGAAGCCTGTTTCTGTTTTATTTACTGCACAGTAGAACAGCCACAGCGGATTAGTTCTACAATACCCGTAACAAAAACCCAACAGCTGATGCATGTGATGTTAGGAGGTGACAAAACAGTTAAAGTATGCTCCTGGCTGCAGGCAGCAGTCAGCAGATGCAGACAAAGGGTTTGTGACAAGAATAACTCTCTCTCCAAGGCGAGCGATGAAGAGTATCCAAAATACCAGTACCCTTTTCTCCTTGACATTGTCTTCTTACAGTCAGCATTTTATTGCCCTTTTATAGTATTAAAAAAAAATAGAGGAGGAAGGAGAAAGAAAACCCACACACAAACTAACACTCCAAACACCAGCCAGGATTTCACTTTTCTACGGACTGTCCTGCACATCCACACCAGTCCTTTTCCAGGTGCCATTGATGTAAGTGTCAAAAACGAAATAGTTTTAAAGAGGAGTGGAAAGGATGCGCTCCTTTGACAAGCCGCTGGAGGTTTCGGCTGTTAGGGGGGAAAGGGAGTCAGGGAGAGAAGACTATCCTGGTTTATTTCTGTCCATTTCAGCAAGACTCATTTCACTGGCTAAATTAGGCCAGTGTTGAAGGGGATCAGGGCCCGGGTGGTGGCTAGGGGGAATCACAGGGGTGAGATTTGGGGCCCCCTTCTCCAGAGACAGATGGATGAGCTAGGGATGTTTTAGAGGTGTGAAAAATCAGCCCCTCTGTCTCCAGAAAATAGGAGAGGCTGTCTTCTTTGTAACCTTTGTAATTCCCCTTCTATTCTCTGTGACATTCGTTCAGCTGCCAAGAGCGCTGGCAAGGTTTGGGCCAGCGAGCGCACTTGCAGTGACCGCTAACCTTGGTATGTCCTGACACTTATGATGAGTGTCTGCAGGACACAGAAGGCAGCAGCCTGCTCTGTCAGGCTTTTATTATGTACTGCAGAGGCTGGGGACAGTCAGTTTAATAAAACAAATCATCCTTGAAGGTAAGGCAACTGAGAAGAGGAGCAGGAGGAAGATGGGGGAAAATGTATCTCTGCCACTCGTCTGAAATGTATATTCAAAAAAAGAATAGCCAAACAAGCCCCCTCCCAATACGTGGGGTGTGTGGGGGTCCATGTGGGCTAAAGCCAGTATCCCCACCCATGGACAGAACAAACTTGAGAAGTTCCTCCCACTACCCAGGCATGAATGTCTCTTGCTCAGACTCAAGACTCAAGCACAAGAATTAGGGTGAAACTGGTACCTGCCGATAACCAGCCCCACCTGGCTTCTGAGAGCCCTGGCAGGCTTCTTGGAGCACACATGTCTCCTCCAAATACTAAGGCAGCAGAGGCCAGGTCCAAGGAGCTGAAGCTCCTATGTTGGATCACCTTTTTATCAAAGCAAAGTTTGCATTCTCCTCTCTTGGGCCCAGCAGCTCCTTCAGCAGCCTCCCACTTGCAGCCTGAGCCTTTGAAAGCCTTTTGTTGTGTTCAGGCATGTCCAGAGGCCTGGCCTTCCCCTTCCTCCTCCCCCCCCCCCCCAGGCGCATTGTCTTGCATTCCAGGGACTTGATTGACTGTGGCCACCTGATGCTGAGGAGATTCTCCAGGGTTCATTCTGCAGATTGTTGGGTTCTATTAAAAGCCACCCAGATAAGGGATTACTTGTCACTAAGGGCTTTTCTGCAGATGGTTATTAGTGATTGGAAATCCACTAGGTGTGAGGACCTACGGGAAAATATGGGTACCGTCATTCTTCTAAGGCTGAGTTCTAAAACCCACCTCCTCCCAAACCTCAGGAAGCCCCCTCTTATTTGTTCAGTGGAGTTGGGGACAGGTGTCCAGCAGAGAGCTGAGGGTCTCTTTCCATGGGTGAAGTTTCTACCTGTGTGTAGAATTCCTTGTCACGCTCTTAGAAAATTCGTTGCCAGCCATCAGATTTCTCCCAGGAGCCACCAAAAAAGATTAATTGTTTTAGTATTCGAGTATCTCATTATAACTTTCTTCTATCCTGCCCAAACCCATGTATGAGTATTGCCTCAAAATCAGCACTAAATTAGCAAAGCATTCCATTTGTTTGCAAAGAATTCATCCCTTCCCAAACATAAACCAACAACCCAAGTCTCCCCCTGGGAATCTTTTGCACCAGTCCCATTTATTTTGAAGTTACTAGCTCTTCTGTGGTTTTGCTCAATCACAGAGCTACAGCTTGTCAAGGTTTTGATGCCTCATATAAGTAGAAATTACTGAAAATGCATTTAAAAGGAGCCAACATGGATTAATGGAAAAAGACCCGGACAAGCTTTTTCTCATGAATCTCTTTGTCTCACAGAATCTCAGAGTTTCTTCATCCATAAAATGAGCTCTGAGATATATTCCAACCCTTTAAATTCAAACTTTTTAAATCACTATTCTAGCATTCCTTTTTTTTTTTCTTTCTGGTAAGTATTGAGAGAAGATAAGTGTAACTCTAGAGCAATGTACAGAGCAGAGCACATACAAGATCTCATTATGAACTCTTTATCAAAGACTGTGCAGAACAACTCCACAGCACGTGTGGGCACCATGCAGAACAGGAGTCCTGAGAAGTGGGACCAGAATAGAAGCCATAAGTAATCTAAAGATAGACATCTTGTGATAACTTAGATGTGTGCAACTACATATAAGTAGGTGAAAACATAAATGATCTCAAGACACAAATGCAAAGGATGTTAAAGGCCAGTGCAAGATTACTACCAAGAGACATGAATTTAAAAGGCAGGATAAAGCCATGAATGAGTATGGAAATGGTACCAATGATAAGCGTGTTGGCTGAACATCCCCACCCAAAGACGTTACTTGATTCATTCTGTTCTCTTCTATATACATGTCCTTCCCCCCACAAGCCGAAAAGCCCCTGCCCCCTTGGCCCTGGCCTCCTGTGGGGTCCTGGTGAGGCCACTGCTTCCCTGCTGCCTCTCACCTCTTGCCTGTAGGCCTCTCCATGCAGATTGGAGGGACAAAGATTTTCGTCCGTGATTGTACTTCTGCACCATTTGGCTCACAGCTCCCAAACTGAATGGTTAGCATGACGAGAGGCATGACCTGCCTCTCCTCCAGCCATGTTCCCTTGCCCAAGGGATGAGGGAGGAGGGCTGCTTCAGGACAGAAGGGCAGAGGAGGCACAGAGGCACTAAATGGGTTTATTTAGTAGCAAAGATAATGGGATTGGGAGGGCTTGTCTCCTCCAGGTCTTCCTGCCCCACAAGCAACGGTGCATGGGCAAGAAATTTGAGAGGGAATCACCTGAGTCCCATAGAAAGTTCTCAGTAGAGACCAACCTGTGGATCCTATGGGTTTACATATTCTGGGGGACAAGTTGGTGGTGTGGAAGATTTTTCCATCAGCCTTGTGGAAACTGTCTAGTTTCTCACTTTTTCTGGATGTTGGCCCCAGGTGGGAGCCACCTCTGCATCCTTCCCCTTGGGATATTGTTAGGTTGTTTCTTCAAGGATGAGAGACTTGGAGGTGGTGAAGGCTCTGTCCAGTTTAAAAGTATAAAACAGAGATGCCTGGTGATTGTTCTGTTTTGATTTCAAGATCAGCTAATATAGAAAAAAATCCATCGTGCAAACTGAGGAAAGGCAAGGAGAGAGGAATCAGGCAGTAGGCATGACAACACCTTCTCTGTGGTTTGGTCAGTAGCATGTTAGAATGAGATGAAAATCTCCCACCTCTTGTGTGTATGTGGACAGGGTGTTTACTTCCCCCAATGTCCACACTTACTGTAAAAGTAACACTCCTGCGCTGCAGTAGCCACTGAAGGCGATCTACTGAGTGTACGTTGGGGAAGCAGTTCTGGGGCCAACGCTGTGGGTCTATCATCTGTGTGTGGGGAAAGAGAGCTGTCTGGGGAGAAACTCACCAAGACAACTTAAATTAAGTGCATTGGTAGCAGCTCCTTCCCCTCAGCAAGAGATCAAACTATTAAATAATTAGGAACACTGGAACCACACACACACAGCACACACATGTATACTAATTACCACCGAGAGAAAAGGATTAACAACAAGGGTTTTAAAAGACTGTCGGAAGGATGTTTATTCTAGGATATAAAGGCTGAACAGTTCTGATCTGCCCTCATCTCTGTCTCCTCCTTATAAGATGGGGGGAATTGGAGCACTTCACAGAATGTGGGGGGCCTCAGCAGACATCCTCCACATTCGGTCCTGAACATGGTCTGAGATGCATTAGGAATATCCCACAAATGTCAGCTAGAAGTATTCTTTGGTTTCTTCATATTACACAAGCCTTTTGCCTTTTACCAAAAATGTTAGTGTTTAGTGGTATCGCCAGCTGTATCAGCCTTCCTCTGGCTCCATGCTGCCTCGAGGGGGGTCTCGGACCCAGCACCTAGAGTGCGGTGTACAGTCTGAATCATGTCTCTCCATGTCCATGTGACTAGCACTTCCTTTCTGCATGGAGGGCACTTTCAGCTGCAGTTTGGTGTTTGACTTACTAACTAGTCTCCCCACACAAGCAGGAGGCCAAGATGTTGTTGGGTTTTCTTCCTATAAAAGGTGGGTCTCATTTAAATCAAAGTCCAGTCACTTATTATTCTACTTCTGAGGCCACACTTAGTTTTCATAATGGAAATCCATTTTTTAATTGGGGTAATATCTGGAAGATGAGTGAGTACAGTGCGTGCTTCTGGCATGCACCCCCTTAATGAGGCAGGAACCTCTGTGGGGCATCTCCTTTTTCTTCCCTGCTGTTCCCAGTGGAGCCCAGTCTTGCCGTGGGGCCGCCTGGATCCTTTGCACAAGTCTCTTTCTAAAACCCGACAAAGCTGTCAAGCCCACATTACAATGCTACTATATATAACGACTTTACCTAAGAGAATCAAGGCTGGCCATTTTTAGAAAATGCAGGTGCTATGTAAGCCCCTTTCTGAAAGAAAGAACTCAGCTCAGTTTCCTTTGAAGAACTGGAGACTTGAAATTGAAGACTTTATTAATGCCATTATCTCCTTGTATCAGCAGGTTCCAGAGAGATTCCTAGAAGTTGCGCAGATCACATTACGAGAGTTTTTCAATGCCATCATCGCGGGCAAAGATGTTGATCCTTCTTGGAAGAAGGCCATCTACAAGGTCATCTGCAAGTTGGATAGTGAAGTCCCTGAGATTTTCAAATCCCCGAACTGCCTACAAGAGCTGCTTCACGAGTAGAGATTTCAACAACTCTTTTCGAATGTACACGTCATCGCAGTCCCTTTGGCTGTCAAGTTGTATGTGTCTAGATTTTTATTTCACACGTGTGTACGGGAGGCATGGATATATGTTATGAAATCAGCTGGTAATTCCTCCTCATCGTCTTTCTCTCATTTTTTTTCTTTTTCCATTGCAAGGGGTTGGTTATTTTCCATCAGCCTTTAGTTTACTTTTGCCCAAAGCCCTTAACATTGGAAGACTTAAAATACGGTTACTTTTCAGGGAGAGGGGATGTTGGCATGCTTAAAGTCTTGATTATCAAGGAAGGGTGTTTGCTCAAGGTACTCTGCCTGGTTGGTGGCTCATTGTCCATGGCGGTTGGCAAGAGGGGCGTGGGACAATGCGACCCCACAGGCAGTGGTGTGGTTTTTTTCTGCTAAGGTCAGAAGACTCAATGGAAACACTTTGCAAACTTTTAAACATTTGGTTTATTTTGAACAGCAGCTTCCGAAGACATGTTTGAGAGTAACACTGCTGGTAAATGAACAGCTCACTTTTCAGAAGTGCCCCCAAACCCAAGTTTTAAAAAAGAAAAATATAACTGTTAAGCTTTTCGTAAGAGAATTGGCAAACCCACCAGACTACTGGTAGCCAGTTCCTTGGGAGGAAAAGAAAATTTGCACAAAACTAACTTCCCAGATGAGACGTGACGTCCCTACCTGGCCTGCAGGTCCACTTCGGACCTTATGATGGACATGTTCCCGAATGAGAGCGCATCTCCCTGGTTGGAGAAAAACCCCCGTGAGGTGCCTGCCTTTTCTGTTTATCTTGCTTAGATATTAAAAGGCACAAAAGTTTCACATTTACTCTTGTGATCTTTGTTTCTCTTCTTACAAGAATCATTATTTCTGTTTAATATTTAGCACATTTTTTTCCAAAAACACTATTTTCTAAGCACCTTTCTCTCATAAGGGATAAAAGACACCTCATCTTGGCCATACAATCCCTGCTGACACTAGTCGTTTGTTGAGGGCTGTGAGCTGACTCGCCCTTCATCCTGGTGAGCACCCAGCTGAGGACGAGCCATTCCACCCACCCCTTGATCTGGAGGCAACACCCTCACTAAGTGTGTCTCCATTTTAGGGTTAGCATTGTACAGCTATTGATGAAGCCTCTTCTGATCCAGAAGCTAGTCTTGACCAAAACGTGAGGAGAGTGTATAGCACAGAAATGTTTGGGGGTTCATCTGAAAGACACAATTTCAGCTCACCTAAGAAAGCTAGCTGCTATTTTATGCTTTCTTCAATGGTTCTCCTCTTTTAAAATTCGTTTCCTTGCTTTCCGGTTTTTCGAAGGTGTACAATGTCCTGTGCTTGCTTTGAAAGAGTCGTGTGGCGTTCACACTTGCTGTTTCACTTGGTGGGTTTTATGTACAGATGCAGTAAGAATTCCTTGTTCGTTCTGACAGTCCCCCCCCACCCCTTCCTCCCTGTAGGTCACTTGATATACACCTCCTAAAATGACACAGTATTTAGAGACCTGGTATTTGGATCCTATAGCATGTAAATACCATTTTCCCTTCATTTTTATAAGAATTGCATTCAGCTCTGGAGAATATGCACGCTGACCCATGTGACCAAATAGCTGACCCAATCACCGTGATTTAACAGCATTTATAAATTCTGCTGATGGACAAGAATGGATGAAGGCAATTATGGTCAGCACAAAGCCTTAAAACCTGCTGACTTTAAATTAAACAGCACAGCCCTAGGATGCCCTGCAACATTCAGGAGACTCACAGGCTCTCGCAGTGTGGACAGAGTGCAGCTTGGGCTGGAACACCACCAGCTCCACTTGACACTTAGAGCACACACACGCTAGGCTGGCTCCCTCCTACACAGTGCATCAGAACCTTTAGGTCCAATTTGTTCTTGTTCCAGCTTGCTTGCGGGGGAGGTGATAGGAGATAAAATCCATGTTCAGCTAATCATTACGATGGGATCAAATGCAGCCCCAGCCCCAATCCAGTCAACATAGGAAGCCACCCCCACTGTGACCACGATCTTCCGTGCTCCCCGTGAGGATGCCACCACTGTCCCCACTGTTGACATCCAGATGTTTGCTGTTCCGTGTGATTCACATCAAGATGCTAATGCAGCTTCAGGGGGAGAGGCAGAAGTGGGTTCTTCCCTCTGGAGATGATTGCTAGGGTCTTCTTGATCTAGGGTGAGTTCAGTATTGATTCCAGACTTGCTTGCATTGTTATTGGATTATTATTTCCCCCTACCTTTCTAATCTAAATGGACAAATTAAGTAAACACATGTGTCTCCAACCGAACGTTGATGCGCTTGTCTGTGATGACATCCTCTCCGTGTTCACTGAAGCATAGGAATTATTTCAAACCAGAAATGGAGCATCAGGATGAACTCACCTCTTTGTTCTGAGACTAGAAAGCAGTCGCTTTGCTTCAGGTGGTTTTTCCCCTTTTGTGATCACGTGATCTCATGCCTCCCAGTGCATTGGGAAATGACAAAGGCCTGTGTCTCAAAATCCCTATCTAACAGGTTCTTTTCCAATAAAAAATCACCAGCTTTCCAACTTTAGCTCAACTCTCACCAATTGGCAACTTGGAAGGAAGTCCTCTCTCTGGTGGCAGATGAGGGGTGAGGAGGGAGGGTTTCCAAAGAACAGGAAGTCCGTGCTGAAATACCGCATCACTGCGCATTTTCCACTAACCCTAAATTATTTTTGCATATACACTTGAGGTTATAGTCTGTGCCTAGACCGAAAATGCACCAGCGGGGGGATTTTTTAAAAATCCTTCAAAATACCAATTTTTTCCCACAAGTACAATTGTTCTTGTGCCTTCTGTGGCTCAATTTCATCGTTTTGACTTTATTTCCAATTATGACAGTTGCAATAAACACTGGATTTTTTTTTTCTGGCTGTTTGACATAATGTTGATAGCTATGCATATTTTGTGTCTTTTTAAAACAAAGCGGGAGAATACGTTTTTGAAGAAGAGAATTTTTAGAACAGTTTGATACCGCAAATTATTTTTTTCCTCAATTGTTTAAGCAGCATTCAAGTTTTGAAAATTCTTGTAGAAGCCAATTTTTTGTAACTGTGGTGCAAATCTTGTGTTTTCTTAGCCTAATGAAAAGTAGTATAGAAGCAATATTTCAAACCATGTGCTATATATGTGCAGGTGTGTGAACATAAAGTCACATACACATATATACACACATGTAAAAATAAACATATATATATGCGTGTGAAGTGGAAAGCTTACCTTTTCCTATCTAGATTTAAGGACCTATTTTAGACATTTGTTATGTTTTGTGAGAAGAATGTTCTATTTGCAACAACAAAACATTTAATTCTTACTGTATCTCTGGCTGTTTAATGAGGATGTTTCACATTAAATGGTAAAACAACGTGAAAGATGGTAGAATGTAGTGATTATTTAAGGAAATGCTCACCCACACATTCCTGAAGTTTGCTTTGTGCCTCTGAGTATTATTTAATTAAAGTGTTTTGTTTGCAGAATCTTTGTTGCCGTGTGAGGGATGTGGGTGAATATCATTTTTAAAAATTTTAAAAAGGACAAAAAAAATGCAAAACAAAAACACTAAAGCAAGAGGGGAACTTTTATAAAGCAATGTAAATATTTCTTCTCATGACTGTGGTTACGTCAGACATGAGATTTGAATAGATAACTACATTCTCACATCTGTTGAATTTGTGAGGACACTAAGTGACTGTGTAGATGGTTGGAAGCATTCGAGAGAATCCTGCTCTCTACTTTTCAAAGAGAACAGTCTCTTTCATCAGATGTCAAGGGCAAGGGTAATGTAGTTTCTGTAAATTTATGAGATTTCTTTTCTGTGTACATGAAGACATTGAGTAAGTACCCCCCCACCACACACACACATACATAACAGTTAATATTAAGTCATAAAGCTAAAAAGTTGGAGGACTTTCCAAATAAGATGTGCCCCAGAAGCCATCATAAATTCAAAGAAAAAGTGTCTGGAGACTCGCCTGAGAGAACCAGTGTACATGTGAATGCAGACAAATCTCCTTGCTGTGTATATTATAGATATTCATTGGTGTGACTAGTACAGATGTTCCCTTCTGGTCCAGACTCCTGTGTTTGCAGATTCCAAGAAGCATTGTTTTTAAAAAGCTCCCTTTAAAGAACGTGACTGTTTATTAAGCAGTTGCTCTATTGCACTTAAATGTTAGGGTGGAGGAAATGCGTTTATTTTGTGTAGACCTGTTGGTTGTAAACCATCTGTAAAACTTAAGCTAAAATGCTCATACTCAGAGCTGGGATCAAAACTGGATCTTCTTCTGGTTATCCTTCTAAGAATATGACAGAATCTGGAAGCACCCCGACTTTTGAGTCTTTTCACTGAACCCTCAGACATCCCCTAAAATGCACAGACTGGAACAACAAAGGCAAGCCAGCTGGCCCTTTTGGTGAAAATATTTTCACTGTGTATTTGTCAATATATTCTTCGAAATGGAGGAAAATGATAAAACTTGTATATGGCCACTTCACAATTCAAATCAGAAAAGCAGATATCTTTGGGGTCAGTCTCAGTGTTACCTGGAAGAATCAAAGGTCTCGGCTTCCCCAAATACTGTCCATTTCTCATATGTATATAGTATAAACCGTGACAAAACACTGCCTTTATATTATTTAGCAATATGTTGTAAATAGCATTATTAAGCTCTTTTTTTTGTAATAAAGACCCTTTGATTTGAATATAGTACAATAACTGAACGGATAAAGTCGATTTTTGATTTTTTTTTTTTTTTTTTAGCTAGAGGCAATTTCAATTGTGGATTTTTGTTGTTGTCTATTGTTCTGAAGACTTTGCATAATTTATTGGTTTAATTTATCCTAATTTATTTGATGAAGGTGTACAATTTTGTATTACCAAGGATGTACTGTAATATGAATTGATATGATAAAAACAATGAGACTCCCTGTCCATATTAAAAAGAAAATAAAAAGGTGCAGTAGACAATTGATTTTAAAGTCAAAGTAAAAAAAAAATAGTTTGGCAGCTACTAAATTTTAAAACAGGAAAAATGACATTGCTGGGGTGGGTGGGGGGGGTGGGTGGGGGTTTTACTTTGTGTGTCTTAAGCTTTTGTATAACTCTCCAAACTTTGACCTTTTGCTTTGTACCACTTAAAGAATACAGTAGTCCGATTGCCTTGTGTGCCTTCCATCTCCTCTTAAAACTGAATGTATGTGCAGTATATATGCAAGCTTGTGCAAAATAAAATATACATTACAAGCTCAGGGCTGTTTGATTTTTTTTTTCCAAGATGTAACCTTTGCTTTTTGAACCTGTGCTCCATTCTAGGACCCAGACAGACCTTCTGTGACTGTTCCGCCTACTACATAGCTTGTGTCACCACCCTCCTCAAGCACACACTCAACATCCTGTGTGGCTCCTGAAATGCCTATGACCTCCAAGGTCGAGGCTAAGCTGCTGCCCACCTGGCACCCGCCAAGCACTACAAGCCCTTGAGATACTAAAAAAAAAAAATGAAGCTTTGGTCAAAGCACTATTTAGTATTCAGTAATTGCTAGGGTTTCATGAGTCGAAGAACGAGGAGAGATGTTCCCACATCTTCAAGATGACGTGGGTGTTACCTGAAAGATGGGGTCTCAGGCGTATTCTGGTTCGACATTGTTTGGGCTCAGATATTAAGGACTAATGTTGAAACCCAAAATCTCTCTGATAGTTTCCTTCAGACACAGTGGTAGCTTGTTTCTAACCAAGGACACAGGCTCGCAGCTTTTGAAATCTTCCTTTATCTCTCTTACTTTGACTTGAAATCCCGTCTCCTTCTCCTTACTCAGGACCCTGAAGAGTCAGCGGTAGCTGCTTCCTGAGAGGGCTCCCTGTTGTTCCATCGCAGCCATCCCTCCCTGGCCATCTCAGTCTCTCAGTTTTCTTCGTTTGCTCTCATGTAAAAGCTGAATGTTTTTAAGTTTCACTTTTTTGACACAGGGTACTTGGTATCAATGCAACATAAAAATACTAAATGGTAGCAGCGTTTGCCTGCATCTAGCTCCCAGTGGCACAAGTCAACACCCAAGTGTTCAAAAGACTGTGCCCATGTCCAGTAGGCCAAAATATTTATTCCCAGAGAGAATAAATTTCCAAAATATGTATTCCCAGAGAAAATAAATTTCCTTTTTTTTTTTTTTTTTTTTTTTGAAGAAAAATGAGAATATCTCCCTCTTCCACTTGCTCTGGGAGAAAAGACACCAGCTGTCCTGCAGTGGATGATGTCTCCTCCATCTTCCTAAACTTCACCCTACTCTGCTTTAAACCAGATCATGCCATTCGAGTCAAATTACTAGGACGTTACAGCCAATGATGGAAATTCTTCTGGTAAGAAAGTTATTAAAAATGCAGCCCAAACCATACCTTCAGCGGCCCTCTATTATCTAATATCTTTGGTCCGGGTCAGTATTCTTGACACTTAGGAGACCTGAGTCCCTGATTTGAACCCTTTCCCAGGAAGTTCCCACCTATGTGGTGCCCACCTTATCCCTGAGAGCATAAGCTTCACATGAGCCTAGTGGAGAAAATCCTAGCTCTGCCCTAGTCTTCTCCTTATCATAAATGGTTCTCAAGGTTTCCTCAGACTCACAGCTGAAAGTCGACTTTACTTACACATGCTGAGGTGAGGCAGATCTACCCTTGAGTAAAAGATTTGCCATGTCACTGAGTTCTGGGACCCATGGGTGCTCCCCGATGTTAAGCGGCATACGTGGCAAGGGGAGCCTGTACAAAGGGCAGCTGAGTCCTACAAAATGGCTGCCAGGCTCTCCAAGTCCGACTGTGAATGATTGCTGAGAAATCGATGACCCTGACTGCCCGCCCCAGCCCCTCGGAGGCTGGAGACATGGGGGTAAAAACCTAAAAGGTAACTTTTTTAACTAAAGGAGACGTAATCAGAGAACACTGCTCCGGGGTCAGAGGCTCCTCCAATCGACTCATTTCCGAGAACCTTCCCAAGGTCTGTCCAGCCAGCCCAGGCTGGGCACTTAACCCGCGAGTGTCCACGAGGCTGGTGAGCAGACGGGTGAGCCTCATGCTGACCTTATCCAAGGATCTGCAAAAAACACAGAGGGAAATGTGTTGTTCAGAGGTTTTGCTTGTCATAAGAAAGTGTATAGGTGGCAACTCTGCACTCAGCAGAGGGTGGCTGTGACCAGCTCTTCCTTGAGCCCCTTGTGGCTGTGCTCTCACAGGCTCCCCCCTCTTCCAGTTCCACGACTCCCTCACCCCTTCACCCCCGCTCCAGCAGTGAGCATCTAGTAAAGTTAACGCTGAGAGATACCCGGTCTGTTTGCTCCTCCCAGGTGGTTTATGCCCACGAAGGTACATGATCCACAGGCCTTTTTGTTTGCAAGGACAGCCCAGCATGGTCAGGGCTGTTAAGCTCCTGCCAACTCAGGTCAGGCCTTTGAGCACTCTGGCAAGGGCGAACTGTCCCTCATGGCATCCTGACCTCCCAGACCCCTTCCTTCCCTCCAGTGCTGTTTCTGCCCATGCTACAGAGTCTACAAAGGCCCCCAAATCTGGAGAACTCACGGAAGGGCCCTTTTCTATGGGAGATGACTTGTTTTCCATTTACACAGGCTAGGACTAGCATGAAAGAACTTTCAAGGCTGATCTAATTCATTCCCCAAATCTCCAAGGCATTACCCCATCAGAGCACACTGGAGCGGGTCTCTTTAGTGAAGGCACTTCAACTTTACAGTGGATGCAATAAAATGTTCACTTTTTGCCAAAAAGAGCTCTTGGCTTATAACAATGATGTGATGGCATCAGCTATTACAGGACAGATACCCAAGTCTGGTGTGGAGAGGCAGCTAAATGGCAGGTTCTACCAACCTTTCATTTACAGCAAGGAATTCTCTGTTACAGCTCCACATCCATTGGGTGGATGAGACCTTGCAGCATGAATGTGCATGTGAACATCAATAACATAGGTGATCACTATGAACCACAGGCCTCAAAAGCATTCTTTCGTCACAGCAGGCCGACTGGCCCTGGTTCAGGCTGAACAACCATTGGCTCCCTTTTCCTCCCCAAGTCTTGATCTGCCATTTCAAGATGTGATCTCAGAGTGACGCCAATCCAGATTTCCTAGGACAGTCGAATTTTGGAGAACACGGGTTCTCCAGGATCCGCAGGTCCTGTCAGGCCTGCCCCACATTGCCCCAGCACCCGAAACCCCATCACCATGCTTGGGAGCGCCCCAGTAAGGAGGGAGCACTTAGGGAGATCCAGGTGCCCTAATGCACTGGGCCAGAAGCCTGGGCTGCCTTGATGCTGGCAAAGGGCAGGTATTATTTGAAAAGCCCCCTGCCGAGTGGCCCAGAAGCTAGCTAGACCAGCTAGGACAGAGTCTGGCATCCACCCTGGAAAAATGCCTTTGTCTCCGCAAATAAATCTGCATTGGTTTTCCTCCAGTGTTTGAGCAAATAGCACTCTGTGCTTTGCCACTATTGGAAATTCCTTGTGTGAGTAGCCCCAGACCATGAAAATTGGAGCTATGGATTTCTTGTCATGCTTATTACCTTTGACCTGTTGCGAAATAATCCCCTAAATCAACGGTCTTCTTTCCAATTATTCACAACTGGAAAATCCTTAGTATCCAGAAGAAACATTCTCCCTAAACTCCCCTTCACAGCTAGCTCAGCAGCTTACAAGAAGACTGGCATAGGTCTCAGAGACTAGAATGGAGCAGGATAAAGGACTCCACACCCCAGTGTGTGCTTGTGAACGTGGGGTCTGCATTCTAGAAAAACTCATAAAGAATAGTGAGCATAATTCATGCCTTTTTCTCACCTGATATCCAAGAATGTGTGGGAATGACATTTTGAGGACACCAGTGAGGAATCAACAATGTGGGTGCATTCTAAGCAAAAAAGGTGTTAAAATTCAGTATAAATGTTTTTTTTAAAAAGAAACAGTTTAAGATAACCAAGACCACAGAAGCTGAAAGGTTTTCTAAGAACAAAACAAAGGTAAAATTTTCTTCTTTGCAAAGGCACCTGGCCATTACAATTTTGTGAGTGAATTTTATCAAATATCCAAAAGTAGATCCTATTGAATGAAGAGTTTAGGCCATAAACACCTATGTGTATATTTGTTTGGTGAATCCCGGGTTTATTAGTGAAATGTAAGAACCCAAAATAAGAATAAAAGTAAATCCAGTCTAGTGCATAGGAAAAGTGTTGCTACAACCAAGCATAGTGCATCACCTGTGATAAACAAGGGAACGTGGGACAGACTTCTGAGTGAAAAGGTTTCTTTTTTTCTTTTTAATTTGTTTACATCATTGTAAGACCCACAGGTCTCCCACCACCCTGTCACCCATGCACCGTCACCTTAATCTTTTGTGCCCTTCTCACCCCTCTCCCTCTCTCTTGCTCTATATTTCAGTTCTGCTGATAGTTTTAATTGCTTTTTTTGTCTGTCTGTCTGTCTGTCTGTTTTCCCTCTTTCTCTCATATAAGTGAGACCATCCAGTATTTCTCTTTTTCTTTCTGGCTTATTTCTGCTAGCATGATTCCTTCTAGCTGCATCCATGTTGCCACGAATGACATGAATTTGTCTTTTTTGATTGACAAAGAATATTCCATTGTGTACATATACCATAGCTTTCTGATCCATTTGTCTGTTTGGGGGGCATTTGGGTTGTTTCCATATTCTGGCTATTGTAAATAGTGCTGTAATAAACATCCGAGTACGAGTGTGCTTTTGAATTAGTGTTTTTGTGACCTTGGGGTAAATTCCTAGAAGTGGGGTTGCT
Source organism: Uropsilus gracilis (assembly GCA_004024945.1). Classification (NCBI taxonomy): domain Eukaryota; kingdom Metazoa; phylum Chordata; class Mammalia; order Eulipotyphla; family Talpidae; genus Uropsilus; species Uropsilus gracilis. The sequence goes on from PVHY01001704.1 coordinate 129,310, forward strand.
GAATCAAATGGGAGTTACATTCTCAATAGTTTAAGGGTCTCCACAAAGCTTTCATAGTAGCCAGACCAGTTTACATTCCCACCAGCAGTATAAGAGGGAATAGGTTTCTATGTTGGTTTGTTTTTCTACCTTTTAATGATGGGAGCAAGAGAGCTTGTTGAGGCAGTTCCTGACTTCTCTCCCTGGGCCAAGCAGTCCCTGCCTCCCAGCCACGCCTGTGAGCCAGGAGTCTCGCTCAGGTTCCCTCTTACTTTACCATGCCACTTTGGACTGCTGAGTTTCGGAAAAGACCCTCAATTTTTTTCAAAAGGGAAAAGAAAGAAGACTTCAAAAAAGTAATGCTAATAAAAGGAAACTCATGCTTCACAAAAGGAATCAAGTCATCTTCACTTCCAAGAGCACCAACTGCATGAAGTCCATTTATATTCTGAGGGTCGGACATGTTGCTGGCTCTACCTGGCATCAGCTGACTGGACCCGCCATTTGGTGGCACTGGGAAGTGGCATGATTAAGAGCTAACCTAGGAAAGGAGCCACTAATACCACCTGCTTTTAAAAGCAATGCCTTTGCATGTCATTTCCACACTGGCAACCCATCTTTTTGAAATACTAGCACCTATGGGCAGAAGGCACTCACAAGGGCATCTATCAGGTCAGGTCACATCCAGTTTTATTCTTATAACCCAGCTCAGTCTTCACCTCGCTTTAGTTTAAGGCCAGAAAACTGGTCAATTCATGGGGGTCAGGAGGTCAGGGGGCTCGACTCTCTGCTCCCTTCCCCGGTGTCATCTAGAGGGGAGATACTGATTGTTGGTGGCCTCACAGCCACGCCAGTTGGCCAGCCACTGCACTAGACTGCAGTTAGGGCTATGGTCACAAACAGCATCACTGCAGTGGGCTCCCAGCCCAGGGTCATGGCAGCCGCAGCCTCCTCTCCACTTCCCTCAGCCCTCACTGCTCACCCATGTCCCTGCTGCAGCCGCCTTGACCCATGTCTCTGCAGCAGTCACATTTTTGCAAGGCCACACATCCCAGTGCCACCAAGACTGGTGTTCTCAGTGCACTCCTCTCCTCTGGGACAGGGTCCAGCCCAGTCCCTGCTCCCCTGGCCCACAGCTCCACTCTTTGTTGTGGGTGAGGTTGTTTCCCTTGCTTCCTTTGGTGCTTAACTTGCAGCTAAAACACTTTTCTATCACCAGAATGCCCGACGCCTAAAAATAAAAAGCCTCAAAACAAGCTAAGCACCAAACTGAAGCACACAACTATGGGCAGGAGGGAAAGGAGGGGATGGGAAGGGAGGGTGGAGGGGGTGGTAAATCCCTGGGAATGCAAAGATATGAAATTTATATATAAATAATTTTTTAAAAAATATAAAAATAAAAAGCCTCACCCTTCAACACTGTTGTCTCAAGGCTGGGTCTCAGGACCCCAAATTGGTCCTAATTCCCATGGAAAAGTCAGAACCTGAGTTCTTTGCTCCCACACTGGTTCCATGAACACAGCTTGGAAGCTGCAGTGCCCCCAGAGAAGCTGGGACCCCTCCACGCACCTGTCTGCACACAGGGTTGTCACTGAGGGCATTCTTGGGACACAAGAAGTTGTGGACAAATGAAATATCCATGCCTCAGTGGCGTGGATGTTCAAATGCATGGTGCTGCCCTCATGCCTCTAAGGTGGACTCGACTAGCCCGAAAATCACCCTTTCCCACTGGGGTCACTGTAGCCACACGGAAAATTTGAAGCTATTTAAAACTATGTTTGTCCTCTGAGGGTGGTACATGGACTACGATGTGCTGGTGAAGAGCTAGGCCAGAAGCCTTAGCCCGCCGTGAAATAGACATCACCCAGCTACAGAGCTGGATTTTCCAAGGAGAGTTAGAAATATATTACACAACGCGACTGCTGTTGTACACACCCTTGTACGTCTGTGAAGCACAGACACATTTCCTCATGTGTGTACACGCCACCCTACTGGACAGACCGGGAGAGCCAGGTGAGCGCTATGGGGAAGGAGCTGGACAAGCAGCGTACCTCAGGACAGAGGGGCTCCTTGGGGAGAGATCTCAGCCCAGGGGTACATGTGTCCCTCGGCCACCAGCACAGTCAGGCCCTGAACGTGACAGGCTTGTTCTCAGTCAGGCAGTCTCCACCACCTGCCAGTCTACACCACCCACCACCATAGCAGTCAGGGGCCCCACAAAGGCCAAGTCCTGCCTCTGAAGCTGAATCCCAAAGTTAGACTCTTTCAGAGTTTCATTTGCTCCTTCATAACCTAATACCTGTCTCTCAAACTGTGGAGTAAATGCGATATCTTATGAGAAAATGCCTGGGACAGAATAAATAATAATAAGTTAGGAAATCACTGGCAGGAGGAGGAACAGGACGTAGGCAGGAGAGATTACTGATAACCTAGGAGGCTCTCGGCACCCAGCAGGGTGACCCCTGAGGCCTGAGTCCGCACCACTTTCCCTGCCTCATGCTTTGTTTCTTCTTGACTTGACCGCGGACCTGTGCTCACGGAGTGGTTGGATCAGGAGGGACAGGGACCTGAGTCAGCTTGAGCACACCTGGTCGCAGGTATGCCCTGGGCTTGGAGTCGAGCTCTGCATCCTGGATGGCTGGGTCAGGCTTGCCTGGGTTGGGAGGATGACGGGTACAGTTCCTGCCACAGTGAGAAAGACATGGGGGAGAGGCAGAGGAGTTCCATTTAAGCAAACTAAGAGGCGCAGAACCGATCAGAGAGATGCCACACGAGTCCCAGCACACATCTGGATGAAGGGAGGACTGGGGGCTGCAGGTCGGGATGTTGGGGAGGTACCAGGGGACAGATATGGCCGGAACCTGCCCTGGTCCAGCAAGTGGAGGTAGAACTGGGGCCGGAGGAGATCCAGGCCAACCACACCCCTGTTTGCCCTGACCTCTCACCCCGCAGCCTCGGGAAAGGGAAAATCAATGGGCCCTGAAGTGCAGGAGCCCCGGGTCTGGGGCTGGAATTCGACCCACGCGGTGTTTGCTGATGGCCAGATGGATAGCTTCATGAGCTCATCCTTATCTTGAGAGGAAATTGGGGCGGCTGCACCAAGATAAAGCCACATTTTGTACCAAGAAAATGTACCACCTCCCTGTCCTGACCCCACCACCTCAAGAAAAACATCTTCCTAAGAAACCAAGTCTCCAAGTCCACAAATGGGCAAGATGAGCTCACAAGAAACCAAAAGTAGGTTTTACAGAATAGCTGACATTTACCCCCTTGCTGATCTGTATCCTTTTCCCCTTCCCTCCCTCCTCCCTGCCCCCCCCCCATTTTGCAAATATTGACTAAGTTCAAGGGCAGTGGTATAAGGTCTAACTTCAGAGTTAGTGTGAAAGACTAGTGTTAAAAGACTTAAGATGGTGCAATCCTTTCCCAACAAGGGACACGGCAGCCCCCAAGGCTGGCTGTGGGCAGCTCCTGCCCCCGACCCAGTCCATGCCTGTTTCATCAAGTCAGGGACTATTTTTGTCATCATTGTTAATCTCCCCCTTGCCAGAGCAGTTCCAGCCGAGGGCATGCACTTGAGGTATGTTGGAGGAATGACGTGTAGCATTGTAGGAAGGAATTATCGCTAATTCTGTCTGCCTACGGCTTCCTCAGCCCTGTTCATCTGATCTAACACTAAGAAAAACTGTCACTGGACAAGGTTGTGACCTGCTTCCAAGTACAGGTGCTGCTGACAAGCAAGATAGTGGTGTCCCCAGCCGGTTCCAGCCCCACACTCAGCAGAGACACTGGACACTCTGTCCAGGAGAACTGGCTGGAAGGCATTGCCAACAGACACCCCACACTAGGCATCCAGTCCATGTAGATGCCCACTGACATTACCAACACACGAGTCTAGCCTCAGGCTATGCCTGTAGTCCTACCGAACTCCAAACTGGTTGGCAGTTCTGACCCCTGGTGATAAGGTTTAACAGGTCCAGGTGCAAATCTAAATTTCTCTCAACCTCAGTTTCCTCAGTTGAAAAAAGAATCAAAACAAAGATTGCCTTGAAAACCACCATGGGGCTTAACCACGCCATTGTTTCTGAAAGCATTTAATACCAGGCCTGTTGCTTTGAATGGGATTACTGCCCTTTAGTCTCCTTCCTTCCGCTCATTGCTCCAGCTGCCCATGTATCCCCTTTCTCGGCCGCATGCACTTGACGTAGTGGAACCAGGCCAAAGATGCCAAGGGGACACTGTCTTAGCAGGAATGGGCAGAGAAAAGCAAAGTCAAACAATGTTCAGAGCAGCGACAGCAGACTTTAGGTCTGAATGTGTGTGGCATGAGCACCACAGACCCTTGGAAGAGTGCAGACATGTGGACTTGTCACAGAGTGAGGGCTGGATCCGGACGCCACCAAGGTGCATCTCCCTGTGCAGACCTATGTCCAAGACATTTGACCTAAACACCGCAGAGACCACTGCATTCTGGCTGCGATGTTAGTGGTGTGACTCAGAAACATGGTGACAAATCTCCTGAATAGTTAGCTCAGGAAGACACTATCTTTTCTAGACTCATAATAGGTCAAGGGCCATGTTCCACCTACTTTCTTGTTTGAAAGTGCCATATCTAGGGAGGCAAAAAAAAAGTGCCATATCTACACATCCCAGAAGACTCTAACTCTTCACTCTGAGCCGCTTCTTCTGTTGTCCTGGGAATGCTGGGAGCCACCAAACTGTCTGCTCAGAGGGTATCCTTAGTTCTCTCAGGTGTCTCAGAACAAACTTGTTTTTTAACCACTAGCTGAAGTGGCTACCAGGCATCATGTGCTTCGTATAAGCAGGTACTCACAGACTCTGATGACAGTGATTACTTCCACATGCAACACAGTCAAGTCTCCACTGTGCACATCCCAGTCAGAGGGGTGATGAATACAAGCAAGAGATCATAGTACAAGCAATGGAGATAGCACATCAGGTTGGGAGGGAAGTAATTCCTGAATTTGACCGCTGTGTCTCCTCCCTGGGTATTCCCATGATTCAGGGCTGGATTGGAAGAGGAAGGGGAAGAGATCACCAAGGACATGCAATAAATATTTGGAGAATTAATGTATATTTCAAATTAATTTTTCAGTATGTTCATAATAAACACTTAGAGACTGGGCACAGTGGCACGTGCTTGTAAGCAGCAGCCTAGGAAGCTGCGGCAGGAACCAGGGATCGCGATTCGAGTCCCATCAGGGGCATGTAGTGAGACCTAGTTCCAAAAAACTAGCTGGGTATGGGGCTCATGCCTGTAATCCCAGTTACCTGGGAAGCTGAGGCTGGGGATTGCTTGAGTATGTGGTACGCCGGGCAATGTAAGCCTGTGGTTCCACTGGCAAAAATAGCGAGACCTAGTCTCAAAAATAAATAAATAAACAAATAAACACTTAGACTCTATTATGGAAATAAAATAACCAAATTTATAAAATATTAAGAATAAAGTTATAAAGTGATATGAATAAAGACATAAGGAAAATTAAAAAAAATTAACAGACATATCTGGCAACAGTGACCTTAACAGCAACTAAAATTTATAATTATAAATAACCCAAGGACTAGCTAGATTATTTCTTTTATTAACTATTATTAATTTAATACTTTTATGAGTTCTAAATCTGTTAGCCTAATTTTAAAAAAGGGTCATTCTAAGGGAACATTTTGAGTGGGAAGTTTCAAAGTAATAGTTTACTTTCCCTAATTTGTTTAATGATTTAATAATATAAAATGAGTGTAATCAATTTAATCTATATTGTTGGTGTCCCAATCAAATTTCAAAAGACTGTTTATGGAACTTAACAATTTCAAAGTTTCTCTAAAAGAGAAAATACTAAAAGATAAAAAAAAAACAAGAATGTGCTGAAAAAGAAAAAGAGAAACAATTTTTAAGAACAATTAAAATTATATCAAAGTTGAATAGCTCACATATACTCAAGTACTTTTAACAGAGCCCCACATGTAAAGCAAACTCACAGAGCCCCACATGTAAAGCAAACTCACTAAATGTGTGTATAATTGATGCATACTTCTATCTACTTATTGAAAATGATTTGCCACAGTAGATATAAAATCAAACTAGAAAGTCACAATAACTAAATACAATGTTATTAACACAAGGATGGAAAAAAAGATTCAACAAAACAGACTGGAAAATGCAAATAGACACAGGGAGACATAGGAATTTAGTCTATAATATGAATTAATTTCAATTCAGAGGGAGACAATTAACTATTCAACAAATAGTGCTGGGATAATTCACTAATGATATTACAAAGACTAAGTTAGATTCCCATCTTGTAACACATGCAAAAATAATTATTGAAAGACATAAAGCTGAAAATACAGACACATTCATGTACACACACAAGCAGCACACATATGAGCATTCTGGGAAATTAATTTTGTTATTTGCAATTTTGAAGACATTTTAAGCAACTCAAAGCTCACAAGCCTTAAAGTAGTAAAATACAAGTTATAGTGACACAAAATATTACATCTCTATGACAATAACTAAACATAAGCTTGGTAAAAGTTAGAAAAAATATAAATGAGTAGAAAATGCATATTAGCTAGATATAGATTATTAGCTTTATTATTTTAAAAGCATCTATAAATCAGTAAAAATTCTAAAACAATGACAAAATGGCACAAAGACATGAATAGCCAAAATACCAGAAAAGAAATAAAAGTGGCTAATAAATATCAAAAATATGCTTAACTCCACTGTCAACCAGAGAAGGGCAAGTTAAAATGCAGTACCATTTTTGGCAATTAGATTAAAAATTGAAAATATTACCTAGTTTTGACAGGGCCTGAGAAAATGGGTACTTTCAGACATATTGCAAGATTATAAATAGATTTTTTTAGAGGTCAAATTGATATTAACTGTCAAAACTTAATATGGTCTAGTAATTCTATATTTGGGAACTTAAATATTCAAAATGCATGAAACTATATAAGGATACTAATTAAAGTATTGTTTTCAAGTAAAAAACATAAAAGCCATCATCAGATGAAGTATCACATGCATTTTTCATGTCCCTATTTTGGATACCATGGGATGATTTTTTTAAATGAGATAGATCTTTAGAGATCCACACAGAAATATCTCCAAGTCGAATGATCAAATAGGAAATTAACCCAACACTCTGTTTTGTTCATTCTATGGTCACTTTTAACCATATAAATAATTCTGAAGCTTTGATCTATCAAGCAATCAACAATCTGATAATTATAATGGCAGCATTTCTTATTCTTATTAAAACACAAAATGGTGACATGCCTTACAACCACTGTCTTACAAATGATGAAATCTAGTAAATTATTGAATCCATTTATGTCTGAAACTGTGTTTTTTCATCTCTCTTACAGAATGAATTACTGAGAACTTAATTGATACATCCTTGTATATCAAAGAAATGGAGAAGAGACAAGAGAATCAGGCAGGGGCATTTTTTCCTGAGTTTAGCTCACTCTTGGGGGGAGGGGGTGTGACCACCTTTGGAAACCTAGTCCAAGTTGGAGGCTGCCCCGATGCAGAAGGGGGGTATCTCTGCCTTGGAGCAGAGAAGACACAGAGCAACTCCTTATCCTGGTGACTCAGGTAGGTGAGAGTTTGGGTTAGGAGGAAGCCAGAAAAGCTGCTTCCCACAGTGGCAGGGAGGGTGGAGTTGCTGCAGAGAGCACCCTGGGGAGACAGTACAGAGCAGCAGAGGGATGGCTGTGCCTAAGTGCCTGGGGGCAGAGGCTGGAGCTTAGGACATGCCCCCCCCCCCCACAACCCTCCAAGGAGCAAGCAGTCAGCTCGGAGAACAAAAGCATCTTGGCTAGACACAGAAGCCAGTCCTTGAGCTTTTTAGGTTCCACAGGCCTTTGGGCCCCTGTTCCTTATAGGGAGTCCACAGATAACTGAGATCAGGCGTCTGACCAACTCTAGAGGGTAGAGACAGGGTCTTGTTGTAAAAGGAAATATCCTGTTTCTTGATTCTGAGTGTTCTGGACCAATTTATACCAGAGATGGACAAATTAAATAGATGGAGGTAGATGATGGATGGATGGATGGATGGATGGATGGATGGATGGATGGATGGATGGATGGATGGATGGATGGATGCATAGACTAATAGATGGACATATGGATAAAGAGATAACAGATTTACAGACAGATACAGATATAGAAGAGAGAAGGAAATGGAGAGATACAGGAGAGGGGGAGAGGGAGCAAGACAGAGAAAGACTTGTAGGTGGATGGTCAACAGACAGTTGTAGACACATAGGCATAAACTGGAAAATGTATAGGGAAATGAAAGATTTATTTTTTGTCAAATAACCACTTTACTATTTGAATATTTGCCAGATGTATTGCTTTTATCATTGTAAAAAGAAAAAATTTCATTTTAAAAGCATGACATTGGGTAGGTCAGTGGATCTGCTCTCATCCCACATACCAGCTCTCAGCAGGGTGAGGGATAATGGACACAGGCCCCCTCCAGGAGCTCCCAGCCCTCCTCTCCCAAAGAAGTGAGCACTTAAGAGGTATGTGCTCCCCAGTCTGGGGTAAAATGGCAACTTTCTGCTGGTTGCCACCCAATGACCTGAGGCAACTGTGGCTTCCTTCCCTGTCTGGAGCCTGCAGTGAGCATCCCACAGGCCCTGAAAGTATATCCTTGTTTGCGCTGTGTGCAGTGTCACAGACAAGGGCCTTAAAATTGCTCTCTGAAAGTAGCCGTGTCTTCCAAAGCTGCAAAGGGTCATTTCACCAAAGTCATTCCATTCTGGGGACAGTCTATGTGGCCACCACCACACTAAGCTCTAGAGAGCCTTCTCTTTCACTCCTTCAATATGCCTTTTTGCAGCCAGTGAAGACAGAGACAGACAGGCAGACACAGAGCTCCCCCTGATAAGCACCCCCTCCCTGGGTCCAGAGGAACTCTATTCAGTAATGGAATCTAGCCCCTAGGCTACAAAGAGCACTGTTGGCTCCAAAGTTGAGAGTGAAGGTAGTATGAGACCAGCATCCCCAGACCTGAGATCCAAGTAGTGGACTTCCTGGAGGAATTGTCTTGGCCCAGGAATCTAAAGGACAAGCGTCCTTTAGAAAATAGTAAATGATGTGTTCATCCAGCTACCCAGTGGTCCAAACTAAACATCCATGACATTGTCTTTCACCCCTCAGTTCCACAACTAATCTACAGTTATTTAGCTATTAGCTCACATTCCTGCTCTCAACCCCATGCCCTTCCCTCCAGACATAGTAATTTAACTCAGGTTATCAATGCCCACATCATTATATACAGTGTCAAGAAGCAAACAGTATTGGCCTTCTTACCCCCATTAATTCATTTCCATGCACTATAACTAGAGCATCTTACTGCTGCCCCCGAATATGTCCAGACTCCTTAGCCTTACTTGTAACACCTCTTATGATCTGTCCTTGGTTACTCCACTCTACCATTCTTCACTCTTGCTATATCAAACTATTTCTTTCCTGCTAGTTCCTTTTCTTCCTATCTAAAGGCCAATCTCACACTATTGTTATAAACTGTCAGTCTTTCTGTATCACATCTGATATTTCCCAGATTAAGAGTAATCTAAGGTTCCCTTTCACTTCAGTATTACATCCAATCTACTTAACCTGGCAGACAACACCTCTTAAAATATTACCTCTACCTTTTAATTTTGGTGAACTTTTCACTACATTCTCCCTTTCTTGTCCTGCTTATCATGATGGTACTGTTGCTCATGGTCCCCAATACATTCCATTAATTTCAAGCCTCTGCTCACTTACTAGCTCAGATCTTGCATCTGGAGGTTTGTGCCCTGAAACACTCTTCAGATGTTAAATATGAAAATCTAGGCTACGATATCAACTCCAATTGTCAATCAAGTATACAAATGAATAATGACGACTCTTGCATGAGCTGCTACAAACATTTATTTCCTAAATATCTTTCTGAGAAATTTACCTGAGATGCACTCCAAGAGAATGAAGGCAAAAGCCAAAAAAAGAAAGAGAAGAAAGTAAAGAAAAAAGAAAATGTAAAACAGGCTGGGAGTTAAATAAAAGACAGATTGATAGCTGTGCAGCAGGCTGAGAAAGCAATTAGTTCAAATTAGAACAGAAACCAAATGGTTTCAAGGAAAAGGTCCTCAGAAAATGAAAAAATTCTGTATGATGAGCAAAACAAGTGAGAAGCTGGAAAATATTTGTGAAATAATAATGAAAGTATGTGTTCCTTCTCATAATAAGAAAGAAAAGGAAACTCCGGGGCAATCCAAATAAAACAAGAAAGTAAAATTAAAGAAAAATTAAAACATGGCCTGAATTCAAGAAACTGATAAATGATGCAAAGATATTCCATTTTAGAAAAGTATATACCTGGAAAAACTGACCAAGCAAAAGATGGTGTAATGATAGCTCTATGAGATAGACTGATTTCAAAAAAGAAAATGGTTGTATTAACTCTACAGACATTCTCCCTCCTGTGAGAAGGAAGTCACTCAAGAGGTAAGCCTGATGAGATCTGGGGGCTTCTTTTGTGTGATGCCGTTACCTGAATCAGAGCCTGCCATGTAGCGGGAAGTAAGCAGCTATTTATTTCATGAATGAATTGACCCATAAAGAAGAAAATGTATTTCTGGCATTTCTGTCTGGCTTTGTAGCAGCTGAAATATACACATTTGTAATAATATGTGTGTGCATGATTTTTTACTTCTACCATATACTATTTGTTACTGTGAGTATAAACATATGTAGTTAACAGAGATGACTAAGAGATGGTTACAAAGAATACCATAGACCTTGACAATACAAAGTCAAGGCATGGTTGGCAAAGGCTAGAGAAGATGGGGGAGTTATACCCCATCTGGAGGGTCTAGCAACACATCTGAAGGTGATGAAACTCCAACTTAAATCTCAGAGATGCTATTTAAATTTCCAAGGCATCATTTGTGGAGAAAGCCCTGAGTTGCTATTGGGTGTCTCCCTTTTATAGACAATTGGTTATTTGATCTTATCTGGTCTCCTGGCTTGAAACAGCACCCCATCACTGACCTCCCCCCCAAAGATGGCTTCACTGAATCCTCTGTCTACCCAATGTTTGCATGTGGTGGTCTGCTCACCATTTCTGTCTATACTGAAGAGCACATTTAAAGAAATTCTTGAAGCAGTAGTTGAAAGCATTTTGAATCTTTACAAAGCTCTGCAAGGGGTCCTACCAGACAAAGTAAAATGTTTATGACTGATGAGCATCTGAAAATCTCTCTTTCTTCATCTCGTGTCTCTTGAAACCTCCCAGGTCACTACAACAAGCTGAAACGCACCCACTGTCACTTCTACCTCCTGTTCTCAGCCTCCTCCAAATTTGTATAAACATAAATATCCTCCCAGCTCCCCTAATCTCTTCCCTGGCTTATGCTGCAGGTGGTGATAAGAACCAATGATTATATGGAGTCACAACATACCAAGCCCTGACATGGAACTTCACATGGAGTGACTCATTTTATATTCACCCTCTCCAGTTAGAGAGCATTCTTATCACCCATAACTGAAGACACACATGTAGAAGGAAATGACTTACCCAGTGTCATCCAGCTAGTCAGTGGTGATGGGGCATTTAAACCTCATCTGCTCCATCATCTGCACTATGAAACTCTGATTTTCATTTCCTCTGCTGTATCCCCATTTCCTAGATTTTTCACAGCAAAGGACAGCCCAAGGCCTATCTCAGTCATCATCACTTTACTGGACACCAAAAGGAGGATGGAAAATATGAATAATAAACTTTTCTTGAAGCATTTTATGACATTGTTTGCACCGATGTGAAGAGGGAGAATCGAGCACATGGGATGAAACGTGTTCATGCCAATTGTGGGAGATGCAACCCTCTGTTTCTCTGGGCAGGAGCCCCTGGCCTCAGAACTGTGCTCCACTTTGGGACATCCAGACTGGCGACGGCCCCAGTGCCGTCAGAATGGATGATGCTGGTCCTCACCCTCAGGGACTTTTTTTGTGTGTGTGTCTTCAGAGATGGCTCCTCTCTCTTCAAACCCTGTAGTTGACAGCCCCCAAGTTCCTGCTCAGGTCTGCAAGTCCCCCATTTGGGCAGAGGCAGAAGCTCCCTGGCCCAGTAGGTCATCTCATGTGGCACTGGATGGATTGTGATCAGGGGCCCTGAGCCTTGAGCTCATCTGGGACATCCTCCTGGGGCCCTCTGGTCTAGCTAGGGTGATCGCTTAGAAGACTGTCTTTGTGGCCCTTGAGAGGCCACTGCCAAGTGGGGAGCCAGCTGAGAAGGGACTGACAGCTAGGGCCTAATTGCAGCCTTAGGGGGTGGAAATAGCCTCTAGGCACCTGCCATGAAGAAAATGAGGACTCTAGTATAAAGCTCACAACAGTACAACCTCCAATAGCCAGGGTCCTTTCAGATGGGTCCCACCCACCCCCCTGGCACCCATCTTCAGAGGCCTGAGTCACTGCCTGGATGCTGAGACCATGGCTTTGGGGCAAGATGAGCACCTCAAGGTGTACTGGTGCCCAGGGTTGGGGCAGGGGTGCTCCAAAGCTGCTCTTAAGAGAGAGTGTGGTGGACACTCCAGGATGACAGTGCAGGGGACCTGGCCCAGGGCAGTGTAGATGGCAGCTGAGGGGGGGGGGGAGGGCTGTCTGCAAAGAAAGTCTGGGCACCCAGAGACTCAGCAGGATGTGGCTCATGCACCAAGTACTGTACAGATGAGAGAACAGTGAGAAGCTGGTGCCTGTCAATGGACCCTGGACACCAGACTGCAGACACCCCCCCCACACACACACACCCGCAAGCACCTGAGGTGGAGGCCTGGACAAGGCTCCATCCAGGTATAACCCCAGCAGCTGGATCCCACATGACCCTTGAGGTTGTGTCCTTAAAGTGGCTGCTGGTCAGGACCATGGGCAGAAGTTCCCTTCCAAGGACAGGAAAGGGTCAGATCCCTGGTGACCAGGGGTCAACAGCAGCTACGGCCACTGCATGACCTCCCTCCACAGAGCAGCACAGCACACATGGCTGAATAAAGAGGAAATAAAAATCCCTTGTAACTGATGAATGAAACCACAGGGATCTAGTGCAAGTCAGCATCAAGGTCACCCTCCCAAGCCTGGTTGCTTCTCGGACCAGTCAGCCAATGACATTAACAAAACCCATTTTTGTAGGAGCAGCATGTGAAATGTCACAGGACAGACAGACAGACAGTCCTCTGCCCAGGAGACCAGAAGACCCATCTCTGTGTTCTCCACGTACCTCCACCCCGCAGTCTTCTTTTCCCCTCAGCCCTGGCCCCCCTAGGGCAGCCTGCTTGCTGCCTCCACTCTTGGAGCTCACCTGTGTTCATGCAACTTTGCTTGGCACTAGCAAGCTCTTCAAAGCTAGACACTGGGTTTGCAGGAGACAGACAATGGGCTTTCAAGCCAGCAGAAACGAGGTAATGCTGACAACCCCTTACCTCCCTCAACCTCTTTCCTACACAGATCTGCTCGGCACAGTCCAGGCCTCTCTGTGTAGAGACTGGCAGGTCATCAGGCCATGAAAAGTTCTGGAACCTGGTAAGTTGCTTAGATGCGAAGGCTCAGACCCCAAGGGAGGCTACATCGGCTACTCTTCAAGCTTGTCCCTTCTTCACACCAAGGAGATTTGACAAGAAAAACTCCTTGGTCAGGACTTGGTGGTTCCATCCTGTTTGAACAAGCAGCCCTTCCGCCAGCGGTCTGTTGGCCTCACCCCTTCTGCAGTGACACCACCTCACTCACACTCACACTCAGAAGCGTGAGACGTTCTCATCTGCAAATGCAGATGTCCCCCCACTTTTCGAACCCCCACCCCCACCCCCAGAGTGACATTCGACGGAGCTTCCACGGACTCCTGCAGCCTCCCATATTCCGGGGCCTGGGCCACAGCACCACATGCCTGCGAACGGCTCTCCAGCTTCCAGGACACTCCTCAACCCATGTTCTGCAGAGCTTTCTGACACCCCTGAGATGAGCAGGGAGACAGTCGTGACCACTGACAGACAAGGCAGCCAGCTGGGATGCCCAGCTGTGTGGGCAGTGCCTTTGCATACAGGTGGGCGCTGGGGAGGACCTGCCATCCTATTCTGCTCAAGGACAATGCTCACTGCATAGTACCTGCAGTGACAAGCCTGTTCCCTGAGGTAGCAGGGGCACGAGCAGCCCTGCTTGTTCCCCAACTTTGGGTGGGGTGCTTCCAATGAGGGCACACATCCTCCCATCCACGCCATGCTGCTGAAGACATGGCGGCCACACAGCCGAAGGCAGAAAGGCCTTTGTGTGCGGAGCCAAGAGGCTGGAGGGGGTGGTGGGCCATGGAAGAGCTTCGAGCCACCCTGGTTAAAAAGAAAGGGGGGCATCATCCCAATCCTAGCACTGCTGGAAAATGGGAAAGTTATTGCCGCACAAAGCCCCTCTCGAACCGCCTGCCTTCCAAAATCTCTCCTGCCCTCTCCGCAGCTACTTGTGTATGGCAGGAGCAGCATCTTTGTATTATATGAACAGTCTGCTTCATAATCAAATACCATCTGTCGCTACATCTGAACTTGTTTTCAACATCTGTGCGTTCTGGTCTTAACAAAGCTTTAAAAACTAATTCAAAAACTTTCACAGATCACTGGCTAAATATGTACATTGCCCACCTTTCCACATCGGTGTGCCACGCTCCTTCTCGAGGTGCCGCCCCTGCCCCCCGCCCCGAGGAGTGAAGACCCAGCTTCTTGGAGGCTTGATGAAGCCGATTTCCTCACAGCCTTGGGTAGCCAAGCGCAAGAGGGGGACACTTGCCCTGCACCGAGAGGACCCATCATCGTCCTTCTTGGTGCCAATATAGTCCCTTCCTGCCAATGAGAAACCTGTAAGTTGATCAGCTACCATACCCCAATTACTCAAAATGACACTACAGATAAAACGGCAACCAGGGGGAGAATCAACTGCACGGCTTCGACGCAGCTAAAGTGTGTTTGAACAAATGGTGAAGTAAAACCCTGAGAGCCCTCGGGGGATGAGGACGCTGTTACTTTGCACATGCTTCAGAAATGTGAAGTACATCTTTACAGAACTTGCGGCCAACCCCCTGGCAGATGTTGGGCACTTTTGCTTGTGTATACATCAGTTGCAGAACACTAAAACAGAGATTGGAAATTTTAATTTAGTCAAGGCAGTTGGGCTAAAATGATGGCTTTTGTTGAAACCATTAAATAAAGCTGCCTAATGAAGTCCAGTACAGGGCTGGCAAACAGAGCCTGGCGGGGCGGCTGCTTCCCAGCCGGAGAGAGGGGAGTGCCGCGGCCAGCTTTGGTGCGGGCAGCCTGGTGTCCCCAGAGGGGAAGGGCTTGGGGTGGTAGGGGCAAGAGGATGGGGCTGGAGTCCTTGAGGGGAGGGGTGACTGGCCTCAACCTCCACAGTGGTGGGAGGGTACTGGCATGTTTACATGTGTGCGTGTATGTGTGTGTGTGTGGGTATGTGCATGTGCATATGCATGTGTGTATGCACATGCTTTATGTTTTCATGAGGTGTTCCTGTGGGTGTGCTATGTGTTCTCAAATGTGCACACATACATGTTTGTTGGCTATGTTGTGTCTTCACGTGGGCATCGTGGGGGTGCATGGGTGCGCACTGTGTGCTTTAGTATGTTCATGTGTAATTATGTGCTCATGGGTGCATGTCCATGCTTGTGTATCTTTGCATGCTTGTATGTACACAGGTAGGTTTGAGATTTTACTTGGCAAGGTTCTTTTCAGTTCCAGCTCCCCAGCTGCAAGGACTCTGGTCAGGAGGGGGCCAGGTCCACCCTCCTTGAAGGTGATTTGGGTGAATCTGTATTATGGAGAAGGCATGGCAGGGGTCAGTCGTGGGGCTGGGGAGTTGTGGGAAGGCTAGGACTCGCTAGCTTAATGAGCCAGTGATTGATTCCCCTGCTTCACTGCCCTTGCTTATTGTTCCCTCACTCCTCCCACCCCCCCCCCCAGCCTGTCAGCAGGTAGCCACTAGGTGCAATACAAGCATCTTCTTTTCCTGCTCTGGACCAGCCAAGACAAAACAAAGGCAGCCTCGATATGATAGGTGCCCACCTTAGCAAGATAAGGATGGCCAGATCATAACTTTTTTTTCATAGTGAGGAACATACTAAAGAAATTTTTGAAGTGTTTTCCTGTTTTAATGGGAATTTTTAGCAGGTGACCAGAATACTCTCGTAGCCATGCTTGCTTTGAAAGACACAAATGATGCTAGCTTTTCATGAGGATGATGACAGTTGTAAAGGCATAATTGCTTGCAGCAGACACCTTAGCAAAACTACCTTCTATAAACACCTATTATTGGCCAGGAATTCCAGGAAATAGAGGGATTCTGTGCTGGAATCTGTTCAACTAGAGGATAGCGCAGGACAGCAATTGATTTTCATGAAATAACTTCTGAAAAAACCACCAAAGCAATCAGTTAAAGATTGTCTGAATGGTTGTGTGAGGTTCAGTGGATGTTGGTTTCTTCTTTTCAAGCTGGTTCAGCTGTGTAGACATGGCCTCAGTATGAAACCAATCACACACACAAAGGTCTTTGATGTTAGTCTTTGAGACATGGATAAGTCATGTTCAAGTCTGATATTCATTGGGGAGAGATTTATATTTCCACATCTTCAAGGAAATCCAGCAAAAGCACAGGGTGACATCCTGAAGAGGGTATCTTTCAGAACATATTTCCAAACTTTCAGGGATGAGGACCCCCCACACACACATACTCCACACCCCCACCCCCATACCCTGGGTCACTTATTCTGAACAGTGGGGTGGGACTTGAAGCTGAAAACCAGCCCTCCGAGTCCAGGGGTCCGGCACCCACTTTGAGGACTTTCATGATTGTAGAGATGTGCTGGTCCCACCCAGCACCAATTCTACCCCAAAGCTGATTCTCTTTGGTTAGGGAAATTCCATGATCCACTACGGTAAATGTTGAGATAAGTTTGAATTTCTTCAAAACATGTTCATGGATGGCTTGGGATGGGCACTGAGAGTTCTGGGTGGGACAGTAAAACCAGCATGGAATGAAATATTTTATAAGCTGATGCCTGCCTCACCACCACCAAAACCTCAGATGACTGAGGCTTGTCTGTGATCTTTTCTCCGCTGTTCAGCTAAATATCTGGATTGATCTCAAAATGAACAAATTTCCAGGAGGTAGGGAAAAGGAGAATTCCAATTCGAGGCAGCATAATTTTTGTATCTACTAAAGAGAAAACAGCAGATGCAGTTTTGAAAGCCAACTCGCTAGGGGGAGGAGGAAAACCAGGACTGGCTGACAGTGATGGTCACCCTGATACACAGTGTCCAGGTCCTTTCTCTTTCCTAGGATGCAGTGTCAGGAAAAGTCGCGCCTCTGAAAGATTTGCCAGTAACACTGCGAGAAATTTCCATCCTTTCTGCTGGGGGTTCGCGCTCACTTGGCGATTCGCAAGCACGTTGGACTGAGGCATGGAACACACACTGGCAGTCCAGATGCAATTTTCTGTTGCAATTACCAAAAATGAAATCAAAGAAGCTGCTTGGGATTTGAGTTTATGGGGACAGGATTGAAAGGAGAATATTTGTATCATTGTTTTCTTGCTGCACAATTTTTCACTCCTTGATTTCCTTCCTCTTGAGGTTATCATCTGACAAAAACTAGAATTTAAGCTACAAAAGATGGAGGGAGGTTTCACTTTAGAATACCTTTGCTATGGCACAAATGTGGCTTAAATGTGGTTTTATGGTTGGAAGTGGAGACTGCATGGAAATTCTTTATCCCCCCCCCACCACATGCCAGCGTGCCCACCCTGCCCCCTGAATGGAAATTCTTATCTCGGGAGTAAGATCTTTAGTTTCCCCTCAGCATCTGCAGAATTCTTCACATTTCTAGAATGTTCTCCATGCTTTCCCAGAATGTTTTCTCCATGGAAAAACATGGAGAAAAGCATAGAACGTTTCTCCATGCTTTTCTCTGGGAACCCTACATTTTGGTCCATGTTGGGTACTTGGTGGGTCTAGACCATGTGTGCAAACCATTATATTGGCCTTGATTAACCTTCCCTCACCCTGCATCTCTGTGTGCAGATGGAGTAGCTCTTGACCCAACAGACATGGCTCTTAAACAATGGGTGACAGATTTTTGTATAGAATTAGGGAAGTCAACTGCTTCTTATGACTCCACAGACTCAGTGGCTGTTTCAGTCTTCTCAGATAGATGTGTTAAAATAAACGTAAAATAGGAAGGAAAGGACAGCTTGAGTCATCAAGGAGAAGGAAGTGTTTACATTGACCTCAAGGAAGTGGATCCTGTGGTTAGAGATGGAGTTATTCTTCAAAGGCTCTGACTCTATTACTGAGTTCATTCTCCTAAGAATGAGAACCTCCAGGAGATTAGAGAGGCAACTTTTGGAAGCCAGGCACACAGCAGCACACAGGGAACAGGGGTCCCAGATAGAGATCTTGCCTATAAGTGGGGCTGGTGATGCCCCGACTCCCGAGACCAGAGCTGCTGTTTTCCAGATGTGCATGTGCCCGGGTCTCGCTGTTGAAATCCTCCCCCCATGGGTCGGGGTCCTGTTTGTGTCTGAGAGACGGTTGGTGTCCTGTGTCCTGGGGCCACTTCATCAGGAACAGGTCCAGTTCCTTGTGATTTCACTGAATTCTCTGTTCTCCCTTCTGTTCTTTAGGAAAGAAGTCAAAACAAGGGAGAAAGAGGATGGGAGGGAAAAAGGAAAGTAGGGAGAGAGGAAGGAAGGAAGGAAGGAAGGA